>JAQIXL010001424.1:0-18233 GCA_034700245.1 Poikilolaimus oxycercus
ATAACGCAGCCTCAACTTGGCAGGTTATTTCTAACTTGCCCCATGTCGGCCCGTCTTGGCTTCTCATGTCTGAGTAGCGCCAGGGGTGATCGAACATCAACTAGTGGAGTCCTTTGATCGAAACTTTCGATGATCCCTGTATCTTTCAGGTGAATCCCACTGTATACTTGCTGTTCAACACGCAGCTACGGCGCGAGCTCCACTACCTCCTCTGTCGACATCACGCTATTTCGATGGCGCAACAAAGACGAAAACGCACTAATATGTCGCGCCATCCACACAATAACAATAACACGCTCTTCAATAACAATAACAACGTATGTAAGCTGGATCTCTGCAAATCCGAACCGTCCGTTTCAGCCCCTCAATGGTCGGCTTTCGCTCGGCGGCTTCAGCTGTGCTGGCGACGAGATGTCACGAGCCGAGGTGACCCGCGGCGGGCGATCGTCGCTGTCGTCGACGACCTCGACTCAGGACGACGCTCGACAGCGACGCTGTCTCATCGAGAACCGAGCCCTCCTCGATCGCACGACAATGACATCAGTGTGACTGTCTGACTTTCCTTCCTTCCCTCTTTCCCTTCGCTTCTTCATCGGTGTCTCTCACAAAACCAGCAATGTCATATGTCAGAAATGGGTAAAGAAGATGCTACTGACAGCCTCCCTTGATATGCACACCTCGTTGGAAGGGCAAATATTGTGGTCACAAGTACGTGTAAACCGACACTCCGAGTGGACAAATATTATTGCAGACGCGAAGACGCTTCCAAATTATTTCGCCCTCTTGAATGTTGCATGAGAAGAAGAAGAAGACGGAGGGGACACATTTGTGGAGTAACGTGCGCTTTCATCCCCTAAACAGTCGGATGTTGAAGCGGAAGAAGTATTGAATGTTTTCATATTTATCTTGGGGGAAGCGTCTTCTACTTCCGCGGGAAGGAATCCCTTTCATTTAGTGCTGGCACAGATGATTATCGGGTGCGGTTGAGGGAGGAGGGCCAACGTAGTATTCAGCGAGTCTAGTCATCGGCTCCGGCGAAGAATACGTTGATTGGTGGTTGGCTTAAAAGTCCGGGTGATCACGTTAGCCGTCTACATGAGTTCCGTGTGGAGGCTTATTTGGAAAAGATCAAGTCAAAGGATGCGAAAATGTGCTATAATTTCTTGTCATTCGGCGATGAGTGTGCAATTGTTTCTGGAAGTAATTTGCCTACAAGCGCGTCTTATAGACGAGATTAGTTCTTGGCACTTCGAGCCTCGTACGTTTCCTGAAAAGTTGGAGCCAGCTTCTGTTCGTTGCACACCCCCTCACCTCTGCAAAGTCAAATATCCAGAAATTTGTCTCTGCCCCTTGCAGTATCTGCAAATCATAACTTTGACGTCAAGGCCTTTCGCTAAAAAAATTCTATAGCATCCTCAGTGCATAAAGGCCATAAGTCTGAGGAAGCTCAGCTGGAAGTCTGGGCTTACGATCGTCATGATGAGCAGGCAAATTAACATGCTAGAGATATCGTTGAACATTTATTCATTAAAGGAAATCTGTCGCATAAGGAACTCATGTACCAGTATTTGAGCGGAGGGGAAGAGATCGAGGAAAGCTTTGGGGCGATGCAATCTTCAATTGGGGTTGATGATATGCGTGTTTTGAGAAAGGGGAAGAAAAAGCTGGACGAGGAGCGATTCATTTTAACAAATCGTTGATCGAGCCGATATAGTGTTCGAAGCGCTTCAGCTGACGGCAGAGACCACGTTTGAACTCGCGATTGAAAACCGTGTAGATCACCGGATTGATACCAGAATTGCCTGCAAAGAGAAAGTTCAGAAGAGGATAGGAAGCTTACAGTATCCCAGCCAGAAGAAGAACTTGAAGACGACGGCTGGCGGCGGTGGAAGGCCGATTGCCGCGGTCACATACAGCACCTGAATCATTCATGAAATTTGTCGCTTCAGAGAGAAATTTCATGACACCCCGAAGCAAATGCTCAAGTGGAGGCGGCCGAGGTCGATAGTCGGCCATGTGTCAGGGGCGACGTAATGGAAGTTTGAGTTCTTTTTCTCTACGCTTTGAACTTTCGCGCGCGCCTTTCATTACTCATGCACATTTCTGAAGCGACCTTAGCACTCAACATTCAAGGCTAAATTTGTATGCGGCTGTTTGGGGGTTCCGATTTCGGCGCTGACGCATTGCACTTACAAAGAAAGGCAGCCAGCTGAGGATGAAGGCCGAGAGGATGATGCCCAGCAGCAGAGTCGCTTGTCGTTCTTTGGCTTTTAGCTTGCGTTTTCGCTGCTCGTGCGGCTTCTCCTTGTCGGCGGCTCCGTCTTTGATCGGATCCTTCTCCAGAGGCTCTTTCGTTGGCTGAAAATGATGGCATCTTCTTTCATACAGCTTCTTTCATGAGTTATTTTCGAGTCGGACGCATAATTTGAGGTCTATTTCAAGAGCTGAATACGCACCGTGAGTGGGAGTTTGGTATCCGCCTTCGTGGTCGCCCTCGCAAGAATGGCTTGGCGCACGTCGTCCGTTCCACCAACGCCAATTCGAGTGAGGTCCTCCGAGATCTTGCGGAGATGCCAACAGACCTGACCAATTGTCTCCTGCAAAATTTGCCCTCGTTTCAGAATCCTAATTGAGGAAGAAGATTGCTTCTTCCCTCGGAAAGGATGGGCGAAAGAAACTAGAACGTTGTCAAAAACGAACCCTGTCGCCACTTCCATTGCTGTCAGCATTCTTCTCTCCCTCCGAGTTCTCCTCAATCAACTCGAGCTCGACGATCGGCCGAAGAGCTGCAATGGGAAAAACCGCATATGTGCGAATAAATTCATAAGGATCTGCATGCTTGGCGAGTCTGTCTCCCCTTGTCTTTCCTTGCGTTTCTGCCATATGCGCGCCGCGATTGCGTTATTTGCTTCTCGACGACAACAATGCGCGGCGAGACAAATGCATTTCGCATTGAGAGGTTGGAGGGGTGTTGGCTTTCCTTTCCCGGGTCTCCCTCCCCCTCTCAGTCTTCTTCTCTCAGCTGTCTCTCACTTCGCTCAACCAATGTCGAAGCCGAAATGTACTTGGTGTTTTTCATTGGATTTTGGCGTGTTTGGCCAAAAAGGGGAGATGTGCACTCGGCGCGAGAGATAAATTGCGTCGGCGTCCGTCGGAACGCCGAGAGGTAAAAACGAGAAGGAGGAGAACTCACGAATAGGTTGGACAGCGGCTGTCGCGGCGCCCATCGTGGGAAGGGCGGCGGCCGTCGTCGTCGGCTTCGCTCCCGTCGGCGCGCTCGCGACGTGGGCCGTCAACTGACAGAGGGTTTGGTTCTGTCGTTCGGTCTGCTTCAAGCGCTGTCGACTGTGTCTGAAGAAGGAAAAACAGCATTGCACAAAGTATCACTCCACTAACCGAATTGTAATTGAATAGATTTTCGCATAGACAATGATGAGGATGATGACGGGGATGTAGAAGGAGCCGAGGGACGAGTAGAGCACATAACCCAAGTCGGTGCTCACGGCACATTCGCCTTCATGGCGCTCTGGTCTCCAACCAAAAATCGGCGGTAAACAAATCATCAACGAGATGAGCCAAGCGAAGCCTGAAAGATCGAGCAGTTGAGTGTGAAATTCGAGAAGTTGTTTCCCCGCTCCAACGGAGTGCAAGTCAGAAAACGACACTTACCGATCATAATGAGCATCCTTCGCGGAGTTCGTTTTGTGGGATACGCGAGTGGTGCCGTCACAGACCAGTATCGGTCCAGAGAGATCGCACAAATGTGCAGGATCGACGCTGTCACGAATAAAACATCGAGTGCCAACCAGATCTCGCAAAGGTAAAGCCCTGAAAGCTTCTCAAACTTCATTCTTGTTTAGGGCAATTATTTCTTTAGCAATTGAAGCAGTCATGTGAACAGCAAATTCTCCAAGAATGTATCTTTCGGCACGCGATACAAGGCTTAGGTTAATTCGCAGCTTGGTTGGAATTCAGTTCGAAGGGCAAAGTTTCGTAAATTGAGGGTTTCGGTACCATGAAGACGGCCCACGTTTCGTGCTAATGACAAGCAAGCGCTTTTGAGCTTCTTAATTCAATTCTCTCCCTCTCTCCCTTTGACGTTGGCATCCTCATTCAACGAGAGCTTGCAATACGGTAGAAAGACGACTCACCAAGTCGCCACTCGCCGAGGACTTCATAAATCAAAGTCAGCGGCATAACCAAGAGTCCCACGAGGAGATCGGCCACTGCCAGAGAGACAATAAGCCAGTTCTGGCGTTGCGAGCGTAGTTTTCGATCACGATAAACCGTGAAAACCACGAGGAAGTTGCCGAGGATTATGACCTGTAATGAGAAACTTGGTGACAAAGGACATTCACTTACCAGCATGACCGTCAGCATAGAAGCAACAGTAAAAATGGCCTGCGTGAAAGTGAGACAAGCCACGGTGAAGGTCTCTTCACATGAGACGTTGACCGTCATCTTCCTTCTTCCACTTGCAGAGAGCGAGGCCTAGCTGCCCATTGTTGTCTTCAAAATATGGGTCGTTCAAGACAGGCAATCTGGCGGCGGTCGCGACCCGAAGCTGGTGGAGGGGGCGGCGCCTCCACCAGCGCACACAGCACACTCTCCGCTTCATCCTCTCATGCTCACAAGGGTTTCAACTCAATCGAGATGAGAGACGAACGCGACGCTTGTTTCCCCACTACACAATGATTCGCAGAACAAATCCTGTTCACAACAACATCGGAGGGAAATATTGCCCAACATTACAGACCCGCCGAGGTTTGCCCTCTGGACGTGCGACCAGCACTTTGTGGTCCGGCCTTTGACCAAGGAAACGTCGAAACTGGTGGAACACAGGGCGAGCTTAGCTAATTGCACCTTTTCGTCAAAAAAGAAGAAAGGAAAGGACACGAAGAGACATGTACGTGGAAACAATTTGCCACGCGCGCGCACCGGAGAACCCGCGGGGCGGCCAATAAGTGACTAGGGGCGAAGAGGAGGAGGGGTCGACGTCTCGGGAGTCACACGCGGATGGCACGCGGCATGGCCAGTGATCTCGCAGACGGAAGATGCTTATTGTCGCCTCTGAGAAGAGAAAGAGAGGAGAGGCGGCAAATATGTGTGTTTTGAATGGGAAGAGCGTCCTCGAATCGAGAGAGTCTCCTGCTCATCGCCTGAACGCGGCATCCCAACCACCGTCCTTCAAGCGATGATTGTTTTGATGCGAAGAATTGCAAAATGAAGCAGAAGCTGGCACTGAGAGATGGTCGAGTGAGGCCGCAACCAATTCAATTCCAGTTTTTAGCATGCTCAAGCGGGCGTGATGAAAGCAAGCAGCAATTCTAAAAAATCGGAGATGATTTTTTCGAGTTCAAAAGGAGAACTGGCGGACTTCGAGTCGAAAGATTTCGAGAAAAGACTGGTGGCCGAGACCGGAAGCCCGGAGCGCCGCCACCGAGCGGAGGCGTTGTCCGCGGAAAAGGCACGGCATGCGATCCTGACATGCACTCAAAAGACCCTGTCGTAATGGGAACTTCACCCCCGAAACGTGCCCCCACGGTGAAGCGGACTTCTTTTTTCGTCCACTTCCAAAACTTCCGCTCCGTCTGCACCGTGCGGGAGGGAGGTTGATCAATCGTCCACAGAGAGAGGAAATTACTGGGTTCGTGGTTTGAGAGAGTCGAGATTTTCCGCGTACGCACAAGGCATTCGTAAACCTCGAAATGAATCTCTTCTCCATTTCTCTACTGCTGAAATGGTCAATGAAGTGGAGTTTCACGCTTTCCTTCTCACTTAGTGCAAGAAGAAGTCGAGCTGAAGAAATATACACTCGTTGAACCCGTTTCTGCTCGACGAACTCTTATTAAGGCGGCGTTCGTCACTGAAGCATCGCATCAACAAGTCTGCGGTCTCTTGACTGGTTAGAAGAGTGAAAAGATGCAATATGCCATAGTGAAGACAGAAAAGAAAGCTCAACATGTCTAGCGGGACGAACTACGGAGAAAGAGGGACGCCCAGTGAGGCGGCTGAAATAGTATTAGATTTGAGTGATGATTCCACGAATGCGGCGCTGGTGCCAAAAATGGAGGCCAGTTTATAAGACAACTTTCTTTCTCATTTTCATGCAAAGAGAAGAAGCCTTACAATAAGTGTGGAGTGGTAGAGAGCTCCCAAGCACTTCCTTATCAAGTTGTTGCTCACGAATATGGTCGACTTTGGATTTACGAACGTTCGTTGATCCTGATCGTCTTAGACAAATCGAGAAATTTATGCGACGTTTAAGCTGCGGAACTTCCTTGCAAGGTTTTCTTCTCACTGACGCGACCCGCATCTCAAGAGGCACATAATCGAGCCGCTACTTATCCGCTTTCTCTTGGTATGGTCCGCTACGAAGTTCTAGACTTGCAGTCTCACTTCCTCCGTGCTAAAAAGGAGGTCCTGTTGCTAAGAGAGGAGGCGGACGTGAGTCAGACTTCTCTCTCAAAGAATATGGAAGCTTTCAAACAATGCATTTTCAGACGAGAGACCGAGCATTGTGCCCAACGGTCTCGCTGCAGTCCAAACATTTCACGACCAGTTTGAGTGCTGTTGAAACTAAATTTCGCCGCAATAAAACTAAAGACGCTGTTAAGATCAACATGAAATAATTGAGTACTCAAAATAACGCAAAAGCAGAGGGTTGTTTTTTTGCCACGGCCTTTGAGGGGGCGAGCACGACGCGATGTGCGAGATGATGAATTCCAGGCGGAACGCAAATGCTGGATGGACGGGCTTGGCCGGCCGGGCGCGTGTGAGGGGGATGTCAACACGCCATAGCAGCCAGTGATATGTGAGAAACGATGCCGAAAGTGTGTGTGGAGCTCCGTTTTCACACATTCGTAAATACGCAAGACATTCTGCCCGAAGAGGGTGTTTCAAAAAACTGTTTCGCGAGACTGTGTTGCACGCGAAACACCTAACGAAGCTGGTCAAAGTTGATTCTACGAATGGGTTGAATCGTCAGCTAATAATTGGGCTACTGTCTGTTGAACAGACTATACGTGTAAAGACTATTCCTTTGATGCTTGGGACACATTCACGCCTTTCCCTTCAGATTCAAGTCTGACTGACGTCGGGGCACATCGAAAGGCGCTGCTAGAGATGAGTTGCTTTGGCAAGTCAAATTACGCACCCCCTCCATCATCTGAGCAAAAACACACTGAGAGCATGCTAGCAAGGTCTTCAATCCTCTCAAGGATCGTCGATGCACTTATGTTTGTGTTTATACGCTGGTAATGTGGACTCTCGCGCAATATGATCTTGCCTTCTCCGAGTTGAAACTGAAAACCGAGTGGAGATGAGAGAACATGAGTTGGAAAGCGGAAGAGAAACCGGCGAAGCACAAGTGGCACTAGAGAATAGGAAGGCTAAAAGCTCTTCGAGGGTCTGCCGAGAGGAGGAGATTCTTAGAGCAGGGAGATGAAGGACGGACGATGAGGGCAAGAGGGGTGCGCGGCTCGAAGACAACGATGTCTGCAAGAGGTTGTCCCGGAAATCAAGTCGCCTGAGGCTCACGAGTGATGCAGCAGCGACGTCGTTGCCCCGTCCCCGCCTTGAACTCCTCGCGCGCGCGTCAAAACGCGTCGAATCTTCATTTCCCAAGTCGCCTCTTCACCTCGAGAGAGAAAAGATTTTCTAAAAGTGGGATGCCAGAAGAAGGCGGACGTCCCTGTGTGGTGGGAGCGGGTGAGAAATTCTTAATGACGATCAAAGTCGCTTCACACGGCCTTCAGAGAGCGCGTCGACAAGGACAAGTGGAAGAAGAGAGGGGGACGAGGCGAAGAGAATGCACTTTGTGCGCAACGACGACGGGCGCATGTCCGCGTTTTCGGCACCCTCAAGGAACTCACAAGTGAAAAAGGAATTTCTCGAAAAAGTGTAATTAAACTCGGCTTTGGAGTGACAGACACCGACAAGCGACGGAAGGACGAAGAAGGACGCGGAAGCTGGTGAAGGACGAGCCAAGCGCGATCCCCCACGCAGCACAAGAAATTTCCTCCTTGTCAACGGCTCGTTCAGCCGCGAGGATCCTCTTTCGGGCATGCTCAGTGGCGAATCGAAAGGAGCCGCGGAAGTCAAGGCGTCATGGGCCCCCGCTCCTCTGGGCGTCGACAGCCGAATGAGAAAGAGAAAGAGAAGTGCCGCGAGATCAACTGGGAACCGGGGGAAGAGCGAAATTCTAGGTTTTGCTCGTCTAAAAGTGACTGAGAAGAGGAAGGAGTCTCTGGCTCGATGCCTCGCCTGCTAAGCGGTCGTTCCGCGCACATGCTAAGCCCATAAAAATAATATAAACAAGTCTTCTTTGCGACACGACACCCTCGCGCATCTGCAGTTTGTTATTTTTTTGCTACTCAATCGGACCAGCTGGATGCAGAAAGCGCAGTGCGTCTGATTGTGAGAAGGGAAATACGATCACCTTGCATCGACCATACACCAGCTGTGGTTAACAACGTTGAGGCAAATAAGTTGAAGTTGATGTCAGGAGCACGAGGGTAAATGTGCGCCTTCTGGTTTTGGTCCCACCTGTCAGTTGGCAGCTATTCCGACGTGACCCCGGAGCCGATGAACACTTGGAAGGTTCAGTTCCGATGCCATTTCCGCCTTTCCAAATTTGCCTCTTGAAAGAAAGGCCTGGACCAAAAACCACTCTACTAGCCGCCGATACAGTACAAATTTCTCGGTCGAGTAAATGACATTTGGAAGCGTAAATGGGTACACATTGCAGAAACGAAAGGCCAAACAGCGCGTAGCAGCCATAAGACTTGTTGGTCAACCGGCTGGAAATCTTCAGCACAGCTACATATTCTAGTACATAGGTTGAAGGATGCAAGAAGGCGGAAGATGGAAATTACTTCTTATAACACGCACACGCTCCATCTTCCCTGTTAGTTGCGCGGCGTCTTTTGAAAGGCGCTGGTGCAGGATGTTGTAGGCCGCATGAATCCCTGGGAGTGGATGCTCGCAGTGGAAGGCGGGCGGGGAGAAAGAGGAGTAGCGCGAGTTGGTCGAGAACCAGGAAGCAGAGGCGCCGCGTGAGTAAGTCTGGTAGTTATAAAGCGAAAAAGCACCGCCTTCCACGACATTCAACAAGTCTGCGTCAGTGTTGCCTCAATTTCAAAAACCTTCGGCTGCACATGATCTGAAGCACTTTTTGAGTACAGTGCAGCATTGATAACCACCACACGCGCAGAACGCAAAACGGACACGAAATGAGAATGTGGGGGAACCGGAGATCTAAAAAGAGGGCAGCTGGGAGGCTAAGAAGGGAGACAGCCACCGTCCCTCCTCCCCCACCTCAATAGGGAAAGGTTGCAAGTAAAGAGCGAGCGTCGACGCACTTCCCGCACGGTACAGCTATGCATGTGAAACGAAATGAGCACTTTCCCTTTTCTTCATGCAAGCCTAAAAGAGTTCCCGAACGGGAATAACTAAGCTATAGACGATGCTTACAGATTACTCCAAATGAGAATCTTAGCCGAATGGCCAGCGAAGAGAGCAAAAGCCCAGGGCTATCAGGAAATTTCGTTCCTTTGCGTGCACCATTCTCCTTCCTCAATCCTCTCCTTCCTTATGGTCTCCGAAGGCCAAACCACAAAACCGCCGCTCTTTCGAGGGCCCATTCGTGCGTGTGGATTTCAATTTCGCTCTGTAAGCGAAGCCGAGGGAGGGATTGGCAGGGACACAAACTTTGCGTGCAACATAAATGCGACGAGAGTTTTATCGCGTAACCAAGGCTCGTCGGCGACTCTCGCGAGTGCGTCGACTAGTTCGTCCTTGGTAATTCGTTCCCTGAAAGGGCGGCTCTCTACTTCCACACGCGTCAAGCTTCCCTCCACGTTTGTAAAAGAATCATAAAGCGCCTATCAATGAGAGAAACGATTCGCTTGAGAAAACGGGCATCGAATGAGTGGACACGAATGAGCGTCAAAGGGCATATTTTCGGCTATCGCCGCTAGATGAGAGGCGCGCCCGGAAAGATCACAGCACCCACTCACTCCGGCGTGCCGAATGGCACGGGCTCAAAAGAACGCCGAGCAGGGCGCGAAGGAGGGCCGGGCGTAATTAGTTTGGGTGCATTCCATGAGGGATCTCTCTCTTTTCGCTCTCTCCACTGGCCACTCGGACGTCTCGACGACGACACGAAGAGCCGCCGAGCGCGTCGTCTCCTCCTCGACGAAAAACAACCTCGACACCCGTGATTGGAAGCGGCCGGCTGCACGACGACGGCCCCTTGAGGCCCCGGAAGCCCCGGTGGGGATCAAAGGAGCAATTGTCGCCGAAGGATTATCAGTCAAGCCATTGAAAGACAAAAATAAGGAGAGACGCTGAATGAGAAACTGGAACCCGGCATCAGAGAACAAAAAGGAGACCACGGGGATGTGTGGTCCAGTGCTTCCATACAGCCGAAGGCGCGCCGCGTTGGAAACCCGGATGAGCCGGAAACGGACGCGGAAAGACGCACGACGTGCAGGTGTGACAACGCGGATTCAATGACTGATCGGCGTAAAAATTTCGCCCGTGCAGTGGCTGCAGCGACCACCAGCCGCCACACCGTCACTCTGGCACACATCGAGATTCGACGAATGAAGCGGCATCCATGAAAAGCGCTCAGTCTTTTCGACGCGTCCTCGTCGCGATTTAGTGTGCACGAATCTCATATTGCTCTGGCTGAGAGCGGGACCTAGGCCGAGTGACGGTTCTCCTTCTCAAGAAGCCGCTCTCTTTCGAGGTCTAAGAAGGGCAAGAATCAACAGAAGGCAGACGCTCATACGTATGCAGAGCGCGTCGCCTCATGCGTCGTGGTCGGCAGTCCTTCTCTCCCTCCAGCCATCTCCTCGACTCTGCTCACCCACACGACTAACTCAGTTACATCCGCGGATTTTTCATGTAAACATCAGCGAGCGGCCGGGCATCGAGCGACAAACGAAAAGGCTCGGATCTATGGAGTGGATGTTGAGCTGTGAACCCCCTTCACGGCCAGCATAAGCCGGAGTCATTTCCGAATTTCGAATTCCCCGCTGCATGTCCACTCACGCAAGGCAAACGGCGACACACGAGAGAGAAGGAGCGAAATACGAAGATTTACTCGCGATCCTGGAAGCGAAGCGAAGAAGAGAGAGACATGAAAGATTTATTTGAATTTCACTTCGAGGTACTCCGCTCTATTCCCGAAGACGCCGCTCGTAAAACCATAAGAGAAGATTTATAAGACGCGGAAGCATCGGACCACATACGCCGTGGCCCAATAGTTTCTCACACACGTGAAATACGTGCAAACATGAGGTCTCCCACGACGTTTCAGTTCCGCGAACACGATGCTCCCCTCATGTTCTCATTTTTGCAACCGTACCTCGTGGTGTCGCAGCAAATCGACACGAAGTCAAATGAGCAAACTATGCCGGAGTGGACGTGTAAAACGAAGACAAACAACCACAACGGAATGAGCTTATCGTCGAGATATCAAACATAAATGTCGCCGCGCCTCAAAGTCGGATTTCGCTTGCCTAATCGCTTTCAAGCTCTCCCTCTTAAGAGGAGGCGGAATCGCAATTGCGGCCGCGTCTAAATGTGGTACGGGTTAATTAGTGCGGGCTAAGGCGGCAGCGCTTCAAAGCTGAAGAGAAGAGAAAAGAGGAGAAAATATGTGTGAGATCTTTCAAGGGCAAACGAAACGCGTCGCATTCCCCTGGTGGACGCGCGTCTGGAAGAGTCAGCACCGGCCTTGCGGGCTCTCGACGGATGCGGCGACGTCCCGCGGGAAAATGATGAATTCGAAAATGTGGGAGTGACTTTGCGCCGCGGACCGGGAAGCCCCTGAGGGTGCCGCTTCCCTGGCTGAAGCGTCGCCCAGATTTGCCACCACAAACGAACGACTATTCGCGAAGGAAGTGGAAGGAGTCAACGACGTCGGCACACTCGTAAATAACTTCATTATTTCATGTGACTTTCAGAAATTTTCTTTTGAACATGAAAGCATAGAATAAAGAGAGGTCTATGGTTTTTCTGGTATCACGCGTGTCTGGGGGTATGCGGCACAGCACCACACACAACAAATGAGAAGGACGTAGAAGTAAGCAGACTGAAATGAGCGTACTCGAAGGGAGACGATAAGCTTCTCAAGTACAGACCATGTATGCTAGAAACAAAAGTCACTGGTAGCGGAACACTCGGACAAGTGGCCGAGTATCGGCAAAACGTCAAAACTTGATGCGACGGACCCTGGACGAAAGTGACGAGTCAAACTCGAAATACATGCGCGAACTGGGCAGCAGAGACGAAGGACGAGGCATGTGGAGGGAGGGGAGATAGCTAACGTGACTCGCGTGCTCTCTTGATCTTAGTGCGAACAGTCGTGATCATTCATGACTTGTTGAGTGGAAGGCCGCGCTGCGGCTGCCACGAGCATGACAGGGAAGAGGACGTTTGAATAAATTAATGAATGGGGCTGAGGAGGCGGAGGACGACGCAGAACGCAATGGGGCCGACGGCCAAAACGGCGAAAATTCGGCTTGTAGGGGTCGCAGAATTTGACCGCGGCTCATCATCGAGGCTGTCACTGGCGACGGGATTTAATGGGACGGTCGGCAATACGGAGGAATGGGTGGTCATCGTCGGCGCGAGTTTTCTTGAACGAAGTTCGGTTGCTGGTTCCGCGTTCGTTCCCGCTGTAAATGATGCTTCCTTATTTGCGTCGAATCTCGCATTTCAAACGGCATGTTTGTTTAGGTTCAGAAAAGGTCAGGCGGAAGATGAAGACTGAAGTTCAGCGAGGCGGAAACGATTTTCAGTACCGTAATTTCGAAACGAATACGAATGAATGGTTTTCAAAAAGAGATCGCGAAACACTTACTCTTGAGAAGTGAATGATAATTGCAGAGGTGGCTCTCGCAAATACAATGCTTGCTGAGTGGGTCGGAGCTGTTGGTCGTGTACTCGGTAGTGCAGCCAACTTGAACTTTCTAAAAGCCTGTCTCAAAAAGGTCTCTTTAACTTTATGCCTAATGTTGCCCCTTGAGAGTAGCACTTAAATTTGCCGAGGTCTCTCGAGAAAGGAAGCAAAAGTCTCTGAACTCTTCGAGGGGATTTGCTCAATTAGAAACAATAATGAAGACCAAAGAGCGCTTGCCTTGTCGTCATCAACTTTTAAGCATCCGGCGAGGATTTCGTACGATGGTCGTGCAAAGCCCACGAAGTCGCCGTGGTCTTCGTAGTTGTGCTCGAAGTCGGCGCTTTCCAGGACAATCTCGGAAGTCGTCAACGAGATGAAGCAGTATTGACCCTCGCATGTCGTCGACCTAGAGAAGCCCTTGACGACGAGAAATAAACGACTCACTTCCGAAAGACCTCCTCGCCGAAGGGCTTCGCCGACTTGTGTTGAAGGCTGTAGCAATAGTTTTGCTCTTCCGGCCGTCGACCGATCACGTTCTCCAGTTGATAGTGCCGCGTTCGATTGAGCTCATTGCAGGAACCCGAGTGCTTCGTGCATGTACACCCGTTCATCACAGTCGATTGCGTCGCTTCATACCTAAATGCTTTCTCGATTGATGAATTTGTTAACGGGGAAAAAACGTCTTCAATGTTTTGCAAGTGAAGAAACAAACCTTGCACAAATGTTTTCGCCTTGCCACTTCACATATCGTTCCATTCTCAGAAAGCTCTGGAGGCGCGGGAAACCGAGGCCGCAGCCCTGAAAAACCTCTGTGATGATTTCCGATTATGGTGTTCGCCCTCGTCTGCAAGATTTGGAACCGCGACGTCTGCCCGTCAACCGACGCCAGCCCTCGAGTGACAGGAGACGATCCCCTGGGAGCTCCCTCGGCCGCTCTTCTTCCGTCAGAGACAAATCCTCATAACGCCCTCGTCCGTTTTCGGTGCCTCCGGCTTGAGATAAGTGTGAAATTCGAGGGACAGCGGATTTTTGTCGAGGGCTCGCCAAAAGAACTCGCACTAACCTGCTCAACGCCGTCGAAGTCGACGACGCAGTAGTTGCCGCGACATTTTCGGAGGCATTTCTCCTCGGGACACTTCTCGCCGTGACCCTCAGAGCACGCGCAACACTCGACGACCGGTAGACGGTTCGTGGTGTACTCGTTCAACTGCAAATAGAGAGTTGAAGAGAAAGCAAACAAGAGTCTCGCCGAATGAAACTGATGCCCGGTAGAGGAGAAGAATGAATAGAAGACTTTTTGTTTTACTCACGTTGTGGCGGTCATTACATAGTTCGCCAGTGCAGTAACAGTGAATGGCTTCGGCGTTCGAGGCATATTGGCATCCTTCGAAGCCGCCGGGAATGTCGGTCACGCACCCCTTCTGAAAAAAAAACTTGGTTCTGACCAAAATGACGTCTTAATGATTCGGAGGAAAACTCGTTTGATCAACGCGAACGCTCTAGAATCGCATTCACATCCTGGTCTATGCGGGTGATTCATAAATCTTCAGCAAATATCGGTCTCTTTTTCACCCTTCTTCATCATTCACAGACAGAAACTCAAGCGTCTGGCAAACCTGTAAAATAGCTGTGTTCTCGTCTGTGAAGATGTCGATTTTAGCGAAGCAAGCCAGCCCTCGACAAGTGTTCTTGCCCTCGCAGTCGCAGGCCACCGGGTCGACCTTGCCACCGGGCAACGTCTTGCAGTGTGTGAGACACGAGTGACATTGCACATCCGCGGAGACGACGGCGACCGCCGAAAGGAGGACGAGGAAGACGACGCCGGGGTCGCCGCGCGTCACTCCATCGCGCATCCCCGACCCCTTCTGCAAGGGCCGATCGTCGAGGAGTCGAGGAAGAGAGAATAAGAGTCGCCGGGAACTCATGCACGAGGACGACATCGCACACGCGCGCGTAAAAGCGAATATGTCGCGACAGAAAATGAAAACGGCTCTTGCGGGAAGAATGAATACGAGGATGACCGAGGAGGAGAAAGAAGAATTGCGGACACGCTCACTGTCAAAAGGGATGAGGCGGCGGCGGATCGTCCCGTGAGGAATCGAGGCGACCCGACTCAGATTGAAATCTCCGGCTCATCCCCCATCTCGCCTCTAGCCTGACGACACGATTGCGTGCCAGAGGAGACAAGAAGAAGGTCAATGCAAAGATATGGCTTCGCTTCTTTCGAGAGGAAGAGAAGAGTTGACGAATGGTGGAAGGAGCCCATCTAGACGAAAGTGGTGAGTGGACAAGGGAGGACGTGGCTAGAAACGAGATCACGACGAGTCGTCAAGCACGCTTCCTTGACTCGTTGAGGGAAAGGGAGAGAGCGAAGACTCGCAGCTGGCGGGTCGCCGCAACGGCGCTTGTGTCATCGCGTGAAAAGAAACCATATTATCGCGCAAGGAGGCAAGTGCTCCGCCGCGCACTGCGACACAGAGACAGAAGCGCTTTCGAGGAGAGAAGAGAAGAAAGACGGGGAGAGAGAGGTCGAGAGGACGGAAAGCGATCATGCTCGCCCTCAATGACAAGAGAGGGTCGCAAATTTGAGTAAAGCAGGCAATTTGTCTGTCGTCGCTAGGCCCTCTACCGTGATTGCGCGTCCATCAAACGTCAAGCCCTCCTGCCTTGCCCTCGAGGACTGGACGATGGAGAAAGAGTCGAAAGCCTGGTCTAGGGCCTCGCCTACTTGAGGTCTCTCCCACCACCATCGCAGCCCCCCCCCCCCCGCCACTCGCCTACAAACAATAGCGCCACCCAATATGGACACCCCACCGCGGCACGGCCGAGCGCTTATTACCTACACATGTCGAAATGAAGAGTAAAAACAAAGGAGAGAGCGCGTAAATGGGCAAATGGTTCCTCCCTCTCACGGCAATGAAGGCAAAAGAAACGACGGGCCTGAGGTGACTGAATGTGAGGAGGAGAAAAGGGAACTCTCAATTGGGACATCGTGTCAGACCTTTAGAGAGAGAACGCGAGAGAGTCTTAGGCGAACCTTGAAGACGATTCGCGAATGTTGATCCGCTCAGTCGTCGATGGCTCACTCTAGGCTCAAATAGGGATGGAAGCGAAAATGCTTGAAAGGAGGCAAGAAGATGCATCAAAGAAGAGGAACCGCTGAGACAAGTGAAAGGCTCGAAGTGAAGCTAGCGGTCAGCAAGGGAGAGGGCAGGCTAGCGAGGAAGGGATGGCGCAAAGAAACCGGTGCGCTCGGCTTTTTCCCCAGCCTTCTCGACAATCGACACCTCCACCTCGCTGAAGGGTGGGCGTCCAGCCGGCTGCTGCGCGAAGGGGAAAGCCTCGCCGTGTCTCGAGAACAACTAACCGTGCATCATATTGACTCATCTCTGTTGCTAAGAGTGGTCCTCAGGACCGTGAATGACCAACAAACACGCGCCCTCATCGCGAGTCCTCGTTCTCTGCTCCCTCTCAAAACACTGTTTGGCTGGAACAGGAGAAAAACGATCCTTCTAACAAGAAATAGAAAGGAAAGAAGAAATGTAGCGCTTTCGAGTGGAGCGTGGAGTCTTTGCCTCCCCCCACCACATGGAAAAGGCGTTCTTTCGACGCCACTCGACGATGGTCAAGGGGGAATCTTCGGCACTCGCGCGAGAGAATCTTGTGAAAATCCTCTCCTTTCATCCTCTCCTCTCCCAGTTTTTCACCTCGACCAACGGACTCCTGGATGCTTCCCACAATGACAAAAGGCATGTCGCTGTTTGCTTAAGTTTTGACATACGCCCCCCCCCCCCGTGGCCACCGATCCCACACCGCGAACCGCCGCCTCGGCCGCTTCTTTGTGCTTCTCCACCCGACCGCGACCGTTCGCTAGCCAGTGGTTTTTGCTCGAAGGAAGAGCTAGCGCGGTCCTCTAAGAAAAACCGATACGGAGACTTGGTGGAGTTAATCGCTTCTTACATATTTCAGCTTTTCTTGACACTCAAAATACTCGCTCAAATTTCCGTCGCTATGTGTTGGCGAATGTTTTTTCATCGTTAGCAAGCCCGTCCTCTCATGCCACTGAGTATTGCATTCCCTCCTTCCTTTCAGAGGATGCTTGAAATACTTTCATGCTGAATTGTTAAGAAAAAAGTATTTATCGCATCGAGAGAAGCCGCTACGGTCCACAGGTAGGAAACCTTATGTTTGTGATCAGATATTCCATTTTCCGGAATCGATGATTGTTCGTGTTTGGGCTATTTTTGTGAATCGGTTGAGACCATGAAAGCGCAGATGGGAGATCTTCCATGCCGCGATAGAAACGATGGTTACGAACGCTGAGAAGGCCGATGAGGAGAACGTACTCTGTGAGTTCATTGTGGAGGTAAGCGTCTCAAGAATTCGCCCAAGGCCCCAGCGTTTTATGGGATGCACGTGATTCGACGAGAGCAATCGCTGCATTCGCAACCGCTGCAGACCGTGGTGAAGGAGCGAAGGTGATGTCGACGCTCATGTCGACGTTACTCATCATGGTCGACAAGATGCTACAAACCCATCCGAAGCATGTAAGACTGCGTTTCGTGTATAGACATGCAGGAACCGACGACACGAGTAGGCGATTCTTCTTCTCCTTCACTTGAACGCAGAGGTAATCAGCCACTGTGAGCACTCAACCGAATCTGTTTTTTTTTGCTGTAAAAATTTATTGCTTCAAACTAGTTGCCCATCCGACTAAGGAGTCTTTACGGTCAAAAATGATAGCCTATGTCTGGAGAAACCTGGTTGCCACAATGGAAACATTAGATGCATGGGGGCATAAGCCGCTGCCATTGTCGCCGCACCGAGAGCGAAGATGATCTAATCGATTCCGAAAGCAACTGTCTGACTCACCTTCTCCGCTTCCTTCGGCGTGCTCAAGAAGGAGCCGATGGTCGGGAGGATTCCTTAGTAGGGAGACTTAAGCACCAACATAGCGGTCATTGAAGCGAGACTCACCACCTCGCATTCCTTGGCCGTCGTCACCGAGAGGTTGTCGCCGGGAAGATTTTGAGGGGACGTGTCCGATCCTGATGGGCACAATGCCTTCTCGAGCTCCTGGAAAGCGATTTCAGCGGTGCCTCTCTGAGTAAAGTTTACCTCGGCAGTCGTCAGTCGAATCCACCTGTCGCTGATGTAGATGAGGGTTTCGTTCGTATCCGGGTAGCAGATCGCCCGGTTCTTCTGACTGCGGACATAAGTGATTGTGAGAAACGAAGAGACTTACATATGAGAGAGTTTTTTGACCTATGGACCTTCTCAACATAGAGCTTGGCACAGGCCGAATCTCAGCCAGGATTCA
>JAQIXL010001425.1:0-18232 GCA_034700245.1 Poikilolaimus oxycercus
AGCCCGAGGACAGCTTCGACTCGCGCAAGCCGGTGAGCCGTGAGGCGAACCGCAAGGTACGGTATCTACAGTACCCCGCACTCCCTGCAGGTGGGCGACAAGAAGGTGAAGAACGAGGGCGACTACAAGACGTGGAACGCCAAGATGCAGGCGCAGTTCAACCAAGCCGAGAACAATCCAGCCGAGAACGAATAAAGAGATCCAAACTTGTCCCCGCTTGCAGCACAATGACACCGAGTGTTCTCTGGAGTCTTGGTTGCACGTATTTATTTGTATTACAACAATGGTTTGTTGGGCAAAAAGGTGAATATCCGGTTTCTAGACTATAAGCTTGTAGGGCCACGGGGAGGAATTTGATAATGTCAACGGCAACTGCTCCTGCGTTGTGTACCCTCCTCCGAGCGTCGAGGAGACGGCAAATTGAAAGCAGGGTTGATCAGTCTTATTCAATAGCGCAGTGCATTGGCAGTTTTGTGCTTAGTCAGCGATAGCTTAAGACAGCTCAAGACAATAAAACGGTGAAGATCTTCTAGATTTTCTTGCAACAAGAAGAGATTGCCGAGTTTATTCTGAGGGCGGATCGGGGCTGGCCGGGACGAGCTTCTTAGCTGAAGCCGAGGTAGCGGGGGGGGGGGGGAACAATTTCGAGCCTTGCAAGAAAAGCCCGAAGCCAGACTAACAAAGATTGACAAGTGGAGATGGTGCTCTTGGACCTGATCGCCCTCGCCGTCGCCTGCTACGTCATCGCCGCCCTCCATCACCAGATGAAGACCGCGGTGCTTCTCCTCTTCTCCGATCAAGTCTCTCAGGGCCTGCCCGGTCTGCCGATTATCGGCGACCCCCTCGAGGGTCTCTTCTTCCCCGAGGCGGCCATCGAGACGAGGCCGGCCCCGCAGAAGACGACGACGGAGGAGCCGCCGCCACCTCGCCACCCCCTCCCGAAACGAACCCTCCCCGTCTTCCTCCCCGACCCCACCCCCGAGGTCTTCGAGAACTATCCCCCTCCTCCGCCCTGAGAATAAACTCGGCAATCTCTTCTTGTTCCACAAAAACTCGGAATCAGTAAAAGTTTCTTTCTTCGAACTGTTGATCTGAAGGTCTCCACAGACAGACAAGACACCGTTTTGAGAGATCTCACACAATCGCAGACAGAAAAAGTTTGACAGCGAGAACTATCAGGAAGAAGAGTATGTTCCGCAAGGGGTTTCTTGTCATTGGTCCATTTCGCGATTCGCTTTTAAAATCCGCCGCAGTTAGACGCTTGAGAATTGTTCTTTTCAACCTTTGTCTCCCTTAAAAAACTTGCAACTCTGCACACTCTGTTGACGAGCTAGCAAACCTCCAACAACAACAGAACGGGTCTAGTGGAAGAACCTCCATGTTCCCTGGGGTTTCGAGTTTTTCCGCAAACTTGACGAGAACTCCAAAGGTCTAAATTTGACTACCAAAAGGAGGAGAAGCAGTCGTTTTGCATGATTCCGTGATCACTTGGATAAAAATGCCTCATCATTCACACACGACATCGCTCTTCGAGCCGGCGGCCATCTCCGAGGTTCGTCTCCTTTCTCCTTCCTTGAGAGAGTGTTTAGAAGAAGGAATGGAAGTGAGGAGGAACGAGGTGCGCGAGCAGCCGCTCGTCCGCGTCGTCAACGGCGTGCCCCTCCTCGAGCGAGGCCACATCCTCAAGACGCGATACAAGGTGAGAAGACCTTCTAGGGAGTGGGGGAAGAGGGAGGAGACGGATAAAAGAGTGGCTAAAGCTGAAGGGCGTGAAATGTTTGCGCCCTCACATGAGCTCGTTTGGCACACAGGAGACTGGCGGATGCAAATAAATTTTCGAATGACTTTTATTGTATGTCTCAAGCCATGATTTGAATGAAGTAATAAGGAATGTCTGAATGCCAAGTCTGCATGTCTGCCTCCTTCCACTTGTGCCTCATGCAGATCGTGGAACGGGTCGGCTTCGACGACCGCGTCGGCGCCACCTACTGGGCCGTGCGCAACGACAAGGTTCCTCAGCAAGCAAGAACACCCATCCCTTGTCTTCAGCAGCAGATGGTCGTCCGCGTGGATCGCTTCAACGGCGTGATTGTGAAGAACGAGGCGACCTTCCTCATCAAGGCAAGGGGAGACGACGAAGACTCAAAGCGCAGATCGAGAAGACGCGCTATTGGCGTTTCTTCGCCCAGCTCGACACGTCGTGGATCGACAACGAGTCCAACTACTGCGCCGCCCTCCACTTCCGTCCCGGACCCCCGCTCAAGCTTTGTCAGGTATACTGTAATTGGAAACTACAACCCGCGAAGGAACTCTACGGACAACCCTTCACATTGGGAACGGCTGGACGCCTCATGACCGACATCTTCGAGGTTCTTTACTTTAAAGAAGGGTTACGGTAGTAGATCGTCGAGGGCGTCCACAGCGAGGGCTACCTTCTGCGATGCATCAACGCCGAGATGCTGCACTTCGACACCAATATGCGGTAATTGAGAAGAACTCGGTGCTTATGAGTTTCAGCCGTCTTTTCCTGGCGGACATTTCGACGCTGCGCGTGGACGCCCGCCGTCTGAGTCTCGACGAGACGACGTCGTGGGAGGGCGGCTGCCTCTTCGGACCGCGCTCCGCCGACGTCGGAGGTGCTCGAAGCTCGGATGGCTTATGTTTCAAGTTTCAGAGCCGCTCACGCCCGCCGGCGACCTCGAGGCGGCGCTCTTCTTCTCCATTTCGCTCGCCGTCGACGCTCTCCCCTGGCAGAACTGCTATGCTGTAAGCAGACTACAAGACGAAATACCGTCAATTCTAGGACGAAGTCAGTTTCTACAAGCATCGCGCCGTCGAGGAGGGCAGCCTCTTCAGGGCGTTGCCCGAGCCGTCAGTCCACTCTTAAAAGAAGAAGCTCCTCTTTAGGTACAAGAAGATGCACGAGTTGATCGAGGCGCAGAAGGACGAGTTCATCATCAAGCCCGCCATCTACATGGAGCTGCGTCGTCTCGGCCAGCAGATCCACGAGGTTTGCCTCTTCTCCTTCGAGAAGCTTAAGTTGGGCGGCGTGACGAGTCCCGAAGAGAAGTTCGACTTCGAGGGTGGCAAGGCGAGGTCCGAGACGACGGCTGAGGCGGAGTCGCCGCCGCGCGATCCGACCTGCGGCCAGGTTCAGTCGCCTCAAGGAAAGAAGAAGTGATAGACGGATGAGGAGAGTCTCGATGTGGACGTCGGCGGAACGACGTCGCACTCCTCGCCGACGCCCCCTGTTTTCTGAACCCGTGCAATAAAGCTTCTTCTGTTTGAATCTCTGGTCTTTAGTTGTCAGAATCTCTAATCTTTCTGCTTTCTCTTTTCGGCTCCCTTCCTCATTATTACTCTTCTTCCTTCCAGCATCAACCTAATATTAGCCGACAGTGGGTTGGAGGAGGATTGTCGCGCTTTTTATGTCCTTCCACATCATGTTGACTTTAGCGACAAGATTTAGCCGGTGTACTAGAGGAGGCTCAACGAATGGCATGCCTCTTTTCTTTTGCCGGAATGAGCAGGAGGAGACACATCGGAAAAGTAGATAAAGGGAGATCATCAAATAAAATGATAAAATGTGCGCGCAAGATTGTCATGGTTTATTTTTCTCTTATAAAGCGGGCTTGACGTGAAGAGAGTCTCGATAAGCTCAGAAATGCATCGACCTTCACGCGAGGCTCTCATAGACGAGGCGAAGTGGTCCGACTGACGCAGCTGTTCTCCTCATGCCTTTTCATTGCATCGTGAGTCTGAGCCGGCGTGCTTTTTTATTATTTCTTTGGAATGTCTTTTATGTACAACATCAAAATCGTTGGTTAATCAAGGTTCTAAATTATTACGGAAAGGTTAAAATATAGAACAGGAGGTTAACAGACCAAACGATTAAAGATTATTGTTGTTCACTTTGACGAGCGTGGCGTTAGTGGTGTTTCTCTTGTTTCACTGGCATGTATTGCTCGGCGTCGGCATCGCAGCGTTGAAGACTCAGCTCTTTGTAGTAGGAGAAGGCGCGAAGAAGAACCGGCAGCTTGAGGAGTATCACGATGGTGAAGCAGACCGGCACAAGCAGGTAGAAGACCAGCTCTCCTAAAGATTGTTTTGTTTCTGAACTTCAAGCTTACTTCCGTCTTTTGCCGCATTATTCACGAAGTCGTAGACGAGGCTGAGGAACGCAAAAACGGTCACACACAAAATTAGGCCCTGAAAATTGATTTCGAAAAGTTTTGAAGCTTGAAAAGAAAACTCACGTCACAAAGGAACATGGGTAGAAGTCCCCATGGCGAGAGGCACAGACGGGCCAACATCGCCGGTGGAACAGTACAAATAAACATCTAGAGCTCAACCATAAGGACCGTAATTCTGTTTGAACAAATCGCTTTTTGTTGGAACTTCGAAGTATTGTTTTACCAGAGAGGCGAGTCCATAGCTGAGGTATGAATAGAAATCGGAGCCTCCAAAGAGAGTGTTCACATAGCTGACGCTTAGTCCAACGACGATCAAATAGAGACCCCAGATCACTATGAGAAGCGTGAGGGCGTGCTGAAATCGCGAGTATTCGCACAAATCTTTAGAATTTCAAAGAGAAGACCATAGAATCTTCTCAAAACAATGGAAAAATAAACATACGTCGACATGAAGGCTTCCACAACGAGTTCTGAAGTGCACGGAGACCATGAGGAAGAAGGGAACGAGAGCGCGGGCAAGGGAAAAGCCTCACGAGGGAGGGAGGTCCAATAGATTGGTGTGAGCGAGGGCCCCGACGGGGCAGCTGCCTCCTCCCTCCTCCCCACTTGCTTATTGATTGTGGCCCGACAAACGGCTGGGGTGCCGGG
This sequence comes from Poikilolaimus oxycercus, assembly GCA_034700245.1. Lineage (NCBI taxonomy): Eukaryota > Metazoa > Nematoda > Chromadorea > Rhabditida > Rhabditidae > Poikilolaimus > Poikilolaimus oxycercus. Next base: position 4,842 of record JAQIXL010001425.1, read on the forward strand.
AGGACATAAGGGAAAACACTCTCCGTCTTAGCTTCGGCCATGTGTTGTCCTCGAAGGACAATGTGGACTTCGAGTCAGAATTTTAAAAGAACTTCTTAGGGAGTAAACAATTTCATAGAATTATTTCTGAAGTCTCTATCGTAGCTTCAAGCAAGGTTAGTCCGTAAAAGGTTATTCACATAGAAATCCTATTAGTGAAGTAAATAGCATCGTTTGCTGAAGCTCGACCACATCGGAGTGAATACACTCTCAAGTGCTTTCCCCCCCACACTTCGTCGTCACCATTTAGCATCTGCAATCCTCGCTCAATTAGGAAAAAAGACTGACGAAGAGATGCTCGATAATGAAGTTCTTTGTAATATTTGAAGCAACGATAAACGACCGTCAATTTCCAGAACGTGAAAATAATCAAGTAGGCAAGAATGCCGAAAAATGCTGAACCAACACCTCGTTACAGTTCGTTTTCATGAAACTCACGCAAGACTTCCACGCTGTAAATTGACTTTGCTTTTGCTGGATCGTTTGGAGAAATTAAAAAGACGACGACCAAGATGGCTAGCACAATCCATGATATTAGCATTAGTCCCTAAATTTCTTGATTTAGTGCTATGGATCTTCCAGCTGCTCCTTACATCAACCAGTATCATCGGCAGGAGACCGTAGGGAAACAATCGGAGACGCGCGTAGACGGCAGGCGCGACCGTTATGAAACCCAACTGAAATTCAGGGTGGCATTCAATGAACTCTCTCTTTGTCTGTATTTGTGATGAAGACTTACCACTGCAGCTACTCCGAGAGCGAAGAAATGGCTACTAAACTGCATGAGGAAGCCATCAAATTCTAAACAAAGACGATGCACAAAGAGTGCAGCAAGAACCAGATGAATGACTGAATAGCCAATAAGAATCGTCGTCACACCCTGAAAACGTTTTGAAGCTCAAAATTGCCATAATTCGTAATAATCCCAAAAATTAATCAAAAAATACCTCAACATGAAATCGCCTACAGCAAGTTTTATAATAGGCGGAATCGAGAGCGGGAGCCATGTCCAAGGAGGTGGAGAGCTTGAAGAAACAGCTCTTCTCCTTCTCGCTTCCAACGTTTAGAGAGTCGTTGGTGAACTAGAGGGAAGTTAGTGGACCAACTGTCTCCTTCCTCTTCATTTTCTTTCTTTCTCGTTGTAAGAGGTTGGAGAGTTTGACCCCCGCTGGGCAGATGTCATTCTTTGTGGTTGAGTGGCAGGCGTTGATTGAAGAAACCAAAGCCCAAATAACAAACAAATTTTTTTTTTCAAATGGGATCGCACAATTTTGCAAGTCTTAAAAACGGTGTTATCGTTCTTTGAAGACAACACAATATGCCGGCAAATTTCTATGAAAATTAATGTTTTTAGTTTCGGCTAGAATTCTTTTCAAAGGGAGAATCGGCCGTCCTTTGCGAGACTGCCGGCATCTTTTCTTACCAAAGAGTGCATGAATGATTGCGATGAACGGAAAAATTCGAGCCGGTTCTCCCGAGGTGTTTTTCCAGCATTGAAGTGCATGAGCAGCCTTCAATTCACAACGGGTCCCTCATGCTCTGCCGACTTGCAGGGCGTTTCCTTTTCACAGATTTCCCTCTTTCTTCCCTTCTACAATATAATTCCTTTCTAATGCTAGAAGAAGCTATTCAGAGATTTGACTCTTTTCCTTGCAACTTGCAACGGCTTTCAAGGCATTTCTTTGCAGAAAATGTTGTTGCTGCTAGTCGGCGGTCTTCTCTTCGCCTACTTCTTCCATCTCCTTTATTGGAAACGAAGAGGATTGCCTCCAGGTTTTCCTCTTCTTATGTGAAGCATTAAATAGGACCTCCTCCACTCCCCCTCTTTGGCAACACATTTGAACTGTGGTTGAAGGAGCCAGGTTATGATGCTCATCTAGCATGGCAGAAGAAATACGGGCCCGTCTACACTTATTGGTGGGGTCCAGTGCCCTTCGTCGTCATTACCGACTATGAAGTAAGTCCAAGTTCACGAGAGAAAAATGACTTGCAGACGATGAAAGAGACGATCATCAAAGACGGCGATGCCTACACAGACCGCCACGTCTTCACAACAATCACACAGATCTTCCGCAAAGGGCGGCATGGAATTGTGCAGACTCACGGCGAGACCTGGAGAGATCTTCGACGATTTACCCTCACTTTTCTGCGCAATTTCGGCATGGGAAAGAATTTGATGAACGAGAGGGTCACTTTGACTGCATCCAATAAGGCAACTTATAGGTTCTGGTCGAAGTGAACGCTTTGCTTGAGCGTCTTCGGGTTGATTCTCAAGCGGGCCCTGTGCGAATGCCCGACTACTTTGATCAATCTGTTGGCTCGGTCATCAACTCGCTGCTCTTCGGTTACCGCTTGGAAAATGTAAGGCCGCTCATGTTTCAAGAGTTTTAGGAGACCTTACCAGAGTTCCGAGAGTTGAAAGCCGTCTTATCAGCACAATTCCGGTCTTTCGGCAATCCGCTGGCTCAGCTTGCCATGGCCGTTCCATTTCTCATGCGAACACCTTTCTTCAACTACGTCAAGAGAATCATGGAGCGGAATCGTGTTCTTCTCTATGGTTTTTATCGAAAGCAAATCGACGTTAGCCTCCAGAAACTTATAAAACACGAGTTTAGAAGCACGCAGCCGAAATCGACTACGAGATTCCTCAAGAGGAGAGCACTGATTATGTGGAGTATTTTCTGAAAGAAATGCGCAAACACGATGAAGGCAGCACTGTTTTCACGTTTGTTATTGCTTGTTTATTCATGTCGCAGGGATCTACAACTTGAAAATGTTTGCTTCGATGTTTGGAATGCGGGCATGGAAACGACAACGAACACCCTTGCTTGGGCTGTCCTATATGGTCTTCACAATCAGGATGCAGTGGTAGGCTTATCGTTAATGCCATTTCGGTTTCCAGAGAAAAGTTCACGAGGAACTCGACAAGAAAATTGGCAGTGATCGAATCATCGACATCACCTTCAAGAACGATCTTCATTACTTGAACGCCTTCATCAGCGTTTGTTCACTTGTCTCAAGTATCCGAGACATTGGTTCTTTAGGAAGTTCAACGCTGTGCCAATATCCTTGCCCAAAATCTTCCACGCAAAACCACTCGTGAAGTCAACATCAAGGGATATCATTTTCCTGCTGGAACTAGCGTGCTGCCACAAATCAGCATTGTTCTTCTTGACGAAAAGGTTTGCGTCACTTCTGGAGAGATCTTTAGGTCTTCCCGAAAGCCAAAGAGTTTCACCCAGAACGATTCCTGGATGAGAACGGCAACTACAAGAAAGTGGAAGAGCTAATTCCCTTCTCGGCTGGAAAGAGGATTTGCCTGGGTGAAGGGCTCGCTCGAATGGAACTCTTCCTCTTCCTCGCCAATCTTTACAATCAATTCGAGGTAAAGGTCATTCACCTCCAACAAAAATTTAAAAAAAACTTTCAGGTGCTGCCTGAAGACCCGAAGAACCTGCCAACATTGAAGAAGGTCTTCAGTCAAACGATTCAAGCTCAACCTTATCGCGTTCACCTCAAGCAGCGCTATTGAGCTTGACCTTACAGTCGATGTCTTAACACTTACATGATGATTATTTCTCTGCACCACGCTAGAATGTAGCCCGATAAACACTCGCTTGTTTCTCCAAGTGGAAGAGGGGCCACAGATCACGTTTGTCAATGATTAGAATCAAGGAGGACAGGCCCCGTTTAGGGTGAGCACGCGCTCGCTCGTCCTCGTCCTTTTATTTTCGCTCACTGGTTCTCCACAAAAGGCTTGCATTTATATCCCCTTGGCATTTCCTTTCCATTGTAGCCCGAAGGTTGGCAATGCTGCTGCTTCTCCTTCTCGTTGCTATTTTTGCCTTTTTCTTCTATCACTTCTATTGGAAACGGCGAAATCTGCCACCTGGTAAGGTTTTGAATGACTCAAGGAGAAGTTGTCAGGTCCCCTCCCCTTGCCCTTCATTGGCAATTTGCTAACACTCAAGAAATACGAGCCTGGTTATGATGCTTTTCTCAAATGGAAGAAGGAATATGGACCCGTCTTCACATACTGGATGGGACCAACTCCCTTCGTCCTTATAACGGACTATCAAGTAAGAGTTTTCCTTCAAAACTAACAAGTTCAAGATCATCAAAGACACGGTGATTCAAGACGGCGACGCTTACACCGATCGTTTTGTGTTCCTCGAGGTCGCGAACATCTTCCGAGGCGGTCGCCACGGCATCATGTTCACGACAGGAGATGTCTGGAGGGAACATCGTCGCTTCGCCCTTCATGTTTTGAGAAACTTTGGCTTGGGCAAGAACCTCATGATGGAAAGGGTTCGTCTCTCTTCTCTCTCTTCTTGTCCGCAAATTGGTGAAACGTAATTGAAAGGTGATTCTCGGTGCCCTTTCAGGTGCTGGCCGAAGTTGGCCCCATGATCGATCGTCTTCGTGTCGACTCGCAGGCGGGTCCTGTCAACATCGCCGACTACTTCGACCAGGCTGTCGGCTCCGTCATCAACAACCTTCTCTTCGGCTATCGCTTCGACGAAGTTTGGAAGCAGAAAGATAGACAACAATCAAAATTTCAGAAAACTTTACCCGAATTCAAAATCCTGAAAACGCAATTGTCAAAGAATTTCCGAGATTTCGCTAATCCTAAGTCCTTCTTCGTCTTTAACTTCCCGTGGCTGATGGAGTTGCCCTTCTTCTCTCCCATGAAGGAAATGATCTATGATCATAAACGAATACTTTTTGGATTCTTCAAGCGACAGATAAAGGTATGATTATCCAAGTCTAACAAAATTCCAACTCTTCAATAGGAACACGAAGCGGTTATCAACTGGGACACGCCCATCGACGACAGTACGGATTATGTTGAGTATTTCCTCAAGGAAATGAAGAGAAGGAAGGATGATCCCGACAACACTTTCACGTTTGTTTTAATTGCTAAATAAAAAAACTCTATGTTTAGATATCCACAACTCGAAAGCATGTGCCTGGACCTGTGGATGGCTGGAATGGAGACGACGTCGAACACTCTTACTTGGTCCATTCTCTTTATTCTCCACAATCCATATGTTCTGGTTTGTCCACTTTGAAGAAAGATCCTCTTCTAGGGCAAAATTCACGAAGAATTGGACGTAAAGATTGGCAGTAAGCGAGTAATTGAGTTCGCTGAACGTAACGAGTTGCACTACCTCAACGCCTTCATCGCTGTAGGAAATATTTTTTTGCTTAAATATTTTTTCCTTCTAGGAAACTCAAAGGGTCGCTAACCTTCTTCCACAAAATCTGCTACGACGAACAATCCGCGACGTGGAGATTGCCGGCTTCAAATTGCCTGCCAAAACCAACGTTATTCCACAGATTTCCAGCGTTCTTTTGGATGAAAATGTTAGTTGAGCTGAAAAGTCACTCGCTTTAGGTTTTCGAGAATCCGCGAGAATTTCGACCGGAGAGATTTCTCGATGAAAATGGACAGTTCAAGAAAGTTGAAGAGCTGGTTCCGTTCTCTATTGGCAAGAGAATTTGCCTCGGGGAAGGCTTGGCGAGAATGGAACTCTTCCTTTTCCTCGCCAATCTGCTCAACCGCTTTGAGGTTTAGTTTCTAAAAGTACCTCGAGCGAGATTTCAGTTTCTACCAGAAGATCCTAACAACTTGCCAACGCTGCGTAAACATTTCAGCGCTACAGTTCAAGCACAGCCTTACAAGGTTCGAATGCAGCTGCGAAACTAAATTACTCGATGAGCAAATGTATTATTTACATTGTCGTATAAAACATGGAATAAACTTGCTATATGCTTGAGGGAACTAGATGAAGACGAAAAAATCTTAAAGACTGCCGTCTTGAGAATGTCAATGAAGGCAAAGACACAATAGACACTGCTGCGATATGAAATCGTGTTGCTTTACATTTTACAAAAATATTTACAATACTTTACAAAATTCGTCCTCTGTCAGTTCGCGGTCGCTCTTTGAAGGGAATTCTTTTGTGAGCTTTCTTGACAAAGCAAACTCGTAAAACACTGACAGTTTCAGCCAAGATAAGGGCTCAATTCAGCGTTTTGAACTCTTTTTGCCTCGACTGGTGCCTAGAAAAAATTTTCGGCTGCAATTTTTACCGATGCTAACAGCCGCTCTTCTTCTACCACTGATTTTATTCCGTCTTTCAACCTTTTCCACAGTCGAAAGTGGCGCGCTTATCTGCTGCGGCCACGTCTCGCGGCGATGTCCCTTCGGCCGATTCTGCCGCTGCGGGCGACGTTACTGTGTCTGTATTCGTGATCCACGAGAACTCTTCGGTTAATCGTCGTTTATTTTCTTTCTCAACATTTTCACAATTCGATGGCATAAAAGTTGGATCTCACTTCAAGTATCGACAGCGCAGAAGCAATAGCCTGGTGGCAGCGCTGGACAGACGCATCTCGAGTTCGGTCCACAGGGACGACCACCTTGGTGACAGTTGCGGTCGAGTGGGAAGGGCGGCTTCTTCTTGCCCGTGGCTGAGATGGGAATAACGGCAATTGATAGGATAAGCATGAACACGAGGAAAAGGCGCATGGTTGAAGGCTGTGACTAAAGCTGAAGGGGAGTCTGGCCTCCACCGACATTCAGCATCTCTTCCCGAAGCATCTCTGCATTTCTTTGCTGTTTTCCTCTTTAACATTGCAATATTGCAGCCTCATGGCATAGATTGCTGACGCTTGTTGAATTGACTCAAAAAGGCGTGAGGAAAGGAAAACAGAGTCACGTGGTGTGCGTCTCGTCCCACTTCCATTGTCGCCTTTCCCTTGGATGCGTCAGCATTTGTGAGAAAGAGGGCCGTCTGTGGAACCAAGATTTCACGTTCAACGGCTTTATTCTCTGGCTAATTTTGTGATTTATAACAATCACAAAAGCATCATACATTGTTCGGCGGTGCTCTCGGCAACGTTCCCATTCGAAGATATTGATTGGGTCGAGTTGGTCGCCGTCTCGTGAGAGGATTCGCTCGTCGACGCTGATTTTGAGTTGCTTGAAGTGCTTGAACGTGGTCTTCACTGACGACGAAGCAAGCCTTCATCGTCATCCAACAACAAGCGACGCAACTCAACACCACGAGAACCGAGAGAACAACGACGATTACTAACTGATTTTTTCTTTAATTGACAGTGAAAATATGGTAAACCTCGGTCTCGTCGTTCCAGAAATCGATTTTGCCGACCCAGCTTCTTGAAGCTCGTTCAATTGGAAGAGACGTCGTAGGTGTATGACAAGGCCCATTTTCCTCGTCGCATGAAGTTTTCACTTCAGCCTTGTTTGCCTCGATCTTTCGTCTTGTGGAAATTATTTTCTCAATAAATGTCTGCAATATTGCAAAGTATTAATGAGGCATTGTTGTAAGCCGGCTCACCGTATTCGCTGAAGAAACCTCGGAGCTGTTTTCGTCATTATTTAACGGCGTCGTCTCATGAACATCATCCATCGTGTTCGATTCAGTTATGTTGATCACCTGTTCGCGCTGCAACGGCGTAACTTCTAAAATTTATGAAACAAAGCAATAAATAATCAACCACCGTACCTGTTGTCCGAGTAATGTTTTTAAGCTTGTTCATGTTGGTAGTTCTGGCTGGCAAGTCATGCGAAGGTGGCCATTGTCTAGTGATCCAGCGATAATTCGTCTGACTCGGTGGTCCGTTGATTTCTGAGTGGATGATAATTCTGCACAATAAACTATTTTTGCTTAATTATAAAAAATCATACATTTGCCTTAATGTCGTCAATTTTCTCTCCAGTGCGACGTTGACTAAACAAGGATAATAATCAGTCATCGATTTTCTTTACAACCTGGAGACCAAGTCGGTTGTTTGGTGAGCTGTTGAGCCAGCGTAGATGCTCCATTTCGTTCAATACGACCAATCACTGATCCAAATCCCGTTTCAAAGCACGAAACAACAAGAAGCACAAGGAAATGCCGCATCTGGAATAAAAAGTTTCTCAACTCCGAACGGTAGGCGCTGCTCTTATCAACGATCCTTTCACAAAACACAAAAGTCGCAATTAACAAATTTCACAAGGCAAAAAGTGATTCTGCGAAGGTTTACAATATTGCCCCGAGTCATCAAGAAAAGCCGGCCCGATGGCCTCGTCGAGGCGAGGGGCGCGTGGGGCACACCATTTTACACTCTTCCATCCCCTTCCTAATGCTGATTCATCCAGAAAAAGAAAGCCTGACTCTTCGCGTCGGGTCTCCCTTGCGATTAGAGCTGACACTATATTATTCTTCATCTTTTTTGTTGCCTTGTCACCCCCGGAAATAACCCAGACAAGAGAATCATGCGTATACTGTATTATGAAACTGGTTTTGTCATGGAGAAAATGTTTTTATTGTAAACATTTCAGGTACAATAAATATTAGTAAACCAGATCAAGACCGTATTTCGACAAATTCACGCCTGTTCTTTCCAACATTTCCGTGAATTCTTCATTGGTAAGAAGGGGCTTCGTCTCCATTCCCTTTTTGAGTCTCTTCGCCTCGAAATAGGCAAGAATTTCAGCTTCAGTCAAAGTAATCTCAAGGGGGCGGCCCTCAAGACGAGCCCTCTTCACTCGATCCACCAACGCTCTCAAGGCCCAGTCCATTTGAGCACTTTCATCCCTGGTGAAGTTCCTCACTTCTCGGTCTACTTCAATCGGAATCGCGGCTATTTTCAAGACTTGAAGTTCTTCTGCGGAGAAGAGAGGCGAAAAGCTTTCCGGGTTTGCTTCTTGACAAAGAAGTTCGTGGTCAGTGAGAAGCTTAGCATCAAAAGGAGCGATCTTTAATGGAGAACCGTCAGCTCGTGCGGTTTCCACGTCGTGAATCAGCTTTTCAACTTGACGCTTTCTCTTTTCCTTTGTCTTTCTTTTCTTTCTGTTCATGAGTGCTCTATTAATAGACCGAGTAATGCCGACGACGATAAGAATTACTCCGACTGGCACAAGTCTATAATCAAGTAAATATTAATATTGATTAATAGTTTAATCTTACATAATTGCGAGTGGCATCAGTGCGACTGCAAAACAGAAGGCCATAAGGCCGAAGACTATGCAGAAAACAGCGCAGCGCATTTGCTTGAATAGTGAGAGAAAGGACGCAGTGAGGGCGAGTTGGAGAGCTTTTTGCACAGCCAACTCTTTTATCAGCTTCGGCTGTGGGGGACTGGCCGCGGGCTTGCAACTTCTGATAACAAAGCGCCTTCGACCTTCCTTTCTTTCCTCGGATGGGCATTCGAATATATTCGCTTTGTTAACAGAAATACTACACATTACATTTGGGAACATTTCAATTTAATGTTGCTGACTCGAAAACATGAGAGTTTATTTAGAGAAAAACATCCTCATGCGTCAAAAGTTTCCGTGGCTTTCACGAGGGCTTCGAATTCTTGTTGGGAGAAAAGCGGAGTGGTTGTCTTTCCATCGGGGTCCTCGTTTTGGCGGTTTTTCTCGATAAGAATGAGGACGTTTGCCTCAAGAGGAGAAAGCCAGAGTCGATCACCAAGAACTCGCGATTCTTCCACTCGACGAATCAAAGCGAGCACGTTGACTTCGCTCGTTTCTTCATCGATCAGCTCTTTCTTCTCCTTCTTCGTCTTCTCCCGTTCTTTGTCTCCTGCGGTTTCCAAACAGCGACAAATGAGGCAGCCGCAGGCAAAAAACAAGAAGCCGATCACGAGGACACCGACCACGCTAAAAATTAATTTGATGCGTCTCTTCAACAAGGCAAGCTTACATTATTGCTCCCACTTCGTCACTATTCAAAGGCTTTGATGCAGCCTTCTTTTTAGCGGGATACAACGCTGGGCAGCACGAGATGCCGCAGCATTCTTCCTTCACCTGCTCGCAAGTCCAAAACACGTCGCTCAACTTCCTCCCATCCGAGAATTTGAACTGAACTGTGTAATCATGTTTTGTTTCTTGCGCACCAACTGAAAGAAATATAAGTGATCGTTCTTGTATCTTAAAGTCGTCGTCTCTTCGGCGACCTTTGTTATATTGCCTTGAACTTGCGTTGTCACAGGAGTCCCTGTGTCATCTCGATAGGGAAGCTCCTTCAATGGGATCGAACAAACAAATCGCCCTGCCACATTTTAACAAACGGCAGAAAATTCCTCACACTCATTTTCCTGATATGCGTCAAATTTGTATAAAAGTCCGTTATAATCGAAAGTGTATGAGAACTTTCCATGAGTCGAAAAACTTCGCAGAAGCAGATCGGCGATAAGTTCCGATCGAAATTCAACTCCTTGACTGCGCGAACCACGTCCAGCGCTTGAATTTGAAAATCTTAACTAAAAAAATCTTATCACTGACAAATAGAGTTTACCTGGGACGCTGGCTTTTAACAATTGAGGCGGTGACAAAGAGCAAGAAAATGGCTTGCATCGATTGGCCGTCGGTTGAACAGCTGTGGAGAAGGAAACCCTTATCAGCAGTGCAAAGGAGGAAGGCTGAAAGGCTTGCCTCGTCGCAACGTATTTCGTCACCGAAGACGTCCCAACGTCAACAAACATCTCAAAGCCTAACCCATCCCCTCTTTTCCGCGTGTTTGCTAGGTCTTCCATAACATGGCTGCATGCATATTTTCTTATTACATTTTGATGTGTGAGAGAGAAAATTTTTAAGTTTATTGTGACTAATTAGAAAACAACATTCAGCTCTTTCGATTTATTTCACAATTACAAAGATGGATTTACGAACACCGGGAGTTTGCCTTGCCTCAAGCAATGAGCGAAGTTCTTGATTGGTGAACAGCGGCGTGGTCACTCTTTCTTCCGTTTCTGCTTCTCGTCGATCCTTCTCCATCTTCACAAGAGTCGCCGCCTCAGCGGGCGAAAGAGAGAGGACAGCGCCTTGAGCCAACGACTTCTCCACTCGACCAAGCAATGCGGTCTCATCAACAGCTTCTTCCATTTGTCGGGAAGTTTTCTGCTTCTTCGACTTCTTCCTTTCCACTTTCTCATCTTTCGTAAGACATAGAAATATGAAGCAACCGCAGCCGACGAATACAGCCACCGTTGTCAGCATCACACCGACCAATTTAAAAGTCGCAAAGCTTGTTTCTTCCTTTACAGAATCCTGTCGCTGTGGTGCAACGGGTCGAGGACAGCAGGCGATCCCGCAGCAGTCCTCCGTCCCCGTCGTACAAGTCCAGTACACTTTCTCCAACTTTCTTCCATCCGAGAAAAGGAACTAAAAGAGACAAATGAATTTCAAACCATTCTTACAAGTTCGAAAGGATTAAAGCGAGGCTTTTCGCTTTGTGGTGAGGTTGGTGAGGAGGTCGCGGACGTTGTCGTCGTTGTCGGTGTGGTTGAAGGTGTGGCTGCCCCACTGCTCCTCGCGGTGCTATTCACGGCTTTTACTGATTCTGTAGTGCCAGTTGAAGTAGAGTCTTCATCGTCGAGATAAGGCAGCTCTTTCAAGTCCATTGAACAGCCGAAACGATCTGAAACGTGTAAATCTCCTTTCAAGTTCTTACAGCCGGTTTCCGGTTGTGCGTAGAAGGCATACGATCGTGAGTTATAATCGAAAGAGTATTGGAACTCTCGGAAACTATTCCGAAACAGTCCTTGAAAGATCAAATCTGTCGTAAGAGCTGAACGGAAGCGAGAAGCTTCGATGGGAGAGCCTACGCCCGACGTGGCCGTTTTCGAAAACCTGCGAAATGTTAACGTTTTGTCGGTGTGTCATAGCAACAACTCACACAGAAGGCCGAGCGTTCCACGAACTGTAGCTTGAATAGGAAGATCCAGAGAAGTGTGGAAGACGATAAGAAGCCGATCCGAAGGAGGACGAATAAGATGATCCTCCACGATTTGACGAGTAAGAAAAGCCACCAGAAGAGCCGTAGGAGGAGGAACGAGACGAGCTGAAGCCGCGGCCGAAGCTGCGTCGACCCTCAGCGAGCCAGATGACAAGCAGGACGACAAGAAGGGCACGCATCTCGAGCGATGGCCAGTCAAGGCAGCTGGGAAGAAGAATAAGAAAGGACGCTGCACGGTCGTTCCTTACGTTATCAGCGAAGCCGAGGAGAGGACCGCTGGCGCCAACTTCAGATAACAACCACCCTCCCATTTTCATCGTGAAAACGTCATGTTTATATCTGTTTATAACTTCGGGCTTATTGTTAGCGCTCCAGAAAAACACAAAGAAGAATTGCAACAGTAGAAAAGCAGCGCACCTCATTGATGTCCACACTAGAGGTTCACGTGTTCATGAGAAAGCACAAGACGACTGCCTCGGCAGCTGATTGGCAAGTTTTTCTTCGGCCTGATGATAAATATCATTGGATGCGCGTCAGCCTTTCAAAAACTGCAGGCAATTCACTGACAATGAGCAACGTTCCCTCTTCGTTCTTAAGCATCGCGTTTTTCCCCGCGACGACAGTTGTAGCGCCTTTCACACTCTCGGCGGTCGTTCGACACATGAAAATCGAGACACACAATTGCTTTCAGCTGCTGCATTTCTCGAAACGATTTTTTTTCATTTGCCACCGTCTGTTGAAAGATCGTAAGTTATTAATTGGTTGTTCGGCACTTCCACATCGAATGGGAGTTGTCACGCGCGAAGTGGACCGTTTACTAACCAACGGGAGTCAGATGTCGCCACGGCTGTTTTATTTTAACTGCGTTGTCCCTAGTTATTCCATTTCGCTGGATGAACCGACGGCTTTAATGCGCGGCGCCAAATTTGTGGCATGTCTAAGCATTGCGATCAATCTCGTCAGCACTCTCTTGGTTGTCACCAGATCGAAGGCCATGCGTGCCTATAGTCGGTTCTTGCTCACTTATATGGTTTGTAGCTTCTTCGTACTCCATTTCAGAAAATTGTGCAAACATAAAATTGAGAAAAAGAATTTAAAAAATAAACATGCGTATTTAGATAACAAGTTGTGTTTTCGATAGCTATTTTCATCTTCTGATGTGCCCGGTTGTTCTGTTTCCCATTCTGGCTGGCTTCTCTACTGGCCCGCTCTGGCAGATTTTTGGCATTTTCAGTCCCACCTAAGCAGTTTGCCATTAAGGAAAACATATCAATGTGCAGATCGTTATTATCTATTTGGTCCTCTGTTTGCGGCACATTAGGACTGGGCGAGGCTCTTACGTTTCATAATTGCAAATGCCTCAGGATGTCCTTCTATATATTGCAACAACTAAACTTGAGCAGTTTGTGAGAGGACGTAGTCAAGTCTTCACTCTAACTCTTTTTCTTTCCAAAGCAAACACATAAAGTCTCCACATCCGTTTATTCGAAAGGGAATGTGTGAGGAAGGAGGAGAAGGCCGCCGCTCAGGGGTTGTACTCGATGGGCAGGTTCTTGCGGCGAACCATGCCATCTCCCTGCAGAGCTCGTCTTT
>JAQIXL010001426.1:0-18226 GCA_034700245.1 Poikilolaimus oxycercus
GGAGGGAGGGAGAAGTTTGCCTATCGGGCTGAAAACTATGCCGCTTTTACGCTCCAGCGGAGCGGAGCGACGCTGGTTTATAAAAATTGCCCCATTCGCAATTGCTTCGAGAGGTGCAGGTCCTTCTAGCGGAAAACCTAGACCGACAAAGACCTGAACAGCTCGAACATCGTCGTACTTATTGAAAAAAAAATCAACCTTCACTGATTTAAGAAGTGCATGAAAAGAGGTTTCATCGAGAAATCCATGATTAACAAGGCTAAGTTCACCGAGCTGCCCACCATCGAGATCGGCAATCGTACCATGGAGATCGAAATGTGATGAGACCCGTTTGAGAAATGAGGTGGCGTTGGTCCACCTTTAAGAGGATATTCTCGGCCGTCAGCTTCCACGTACATGTATTTTTCCTTTCCATACACAAGAGCTGCGTTCATACGTGGTGTCACCAGCGGAGCCACTTCCGGATGTGAGGTCACTACGAAGCCCAGAAAAGAATTATCCGGCGAGTGTGGATAAAGCGTGAGAAATTGACCGAGTCTATAGAACATCGCATAGCTTCGAGAAGCAAGTGATACCTTAAGCCGTGGCCACCCCAGCTGTTAGTTCGCGTTCCGCCTAATTCGTTGCCTCTATGGGCAAGAAAATATTCTCTCGAATTGAACTCCGCTTCCGTTCCAAAACTGTCAACAATTCTTAGACGGCATCTAAAAACAATGGCTAACAAAAACAATGACTTACTTATACAATGCCCAATACGCTTTAAGTTTCTTCTTTATGTAGCGTAGTCCCATAATATCTGTGTACAAAAGCGTCAAAGAGTCGGCCGTCGGGCATGGATTTACATCACCGACAATTCGCAGATTGCTTAGCACTATAGTTGGCACAAATCTCTTACTTTTTTAATGAAGAGGCTTCTGTTGAAATTAGAAGATTGTTTCCAAGAACAAAGAGTGATGCTATAAGATCGGACCATTGAACAAGTTCTCCCAAAGGTCCTCCGTAGCCGCTTTTCTCTCCGAATTTCAATCCTGTTTCTTTCATAAGAAACCCCATATGAATGATTATCTGCATTTGCCTCGATGAGAACGAAATAACTCACATTCTGCTTTTTCCGTTGTGAATTTTTTGTTTTCTGCTCATGATAATTTGCAGCGTCAAGCCACGCCGACCATGATGATCGTATTCTTTTCCTGATATACTCGTAGTTCACTGTAGTATCTGTCATTAGAGAAAATAACTCTTCCATGTTTGGGTTGACCTTCAATACCATAGCAAAATAACACAGTCAAACTTTTGCATAAGAAAGCTGCGAGTCGTTGCTTGTATATTTGTATGAGTTAGATATCCTTGGGCAGTAAAACTCAATCTCTGACAAGTATCTTAAAATGCATTAAGATTTACACGTTTTCAGCAACAACAGTTGCTAAATTAATTCTAACCTTCTGAAGGAGCACTCACTGCCGTCAACTCCCATCTCCGCATAACATTTGTGCGTTTTCCATCCATTACTCATCCACTGCATTTTTTCACGGCATTGCGGATAGTCATTTCGTACACTTTCTTCCAGTGTACAACTCTCGTTGACTCCTAACTTTTTCATTCAGCGTTGATGAATTATTAACCTGTAGCTGAGTAAGCTGTATTTTGAAAACGACTTAGATCAGCTCTCTTTCCAGACTCTATGCTTGCTAGTGAAAAATCGTCGAGACTCTAAAGCCTTTGTATACTTCGTCAAAACTAGACATACCAGCGTATCACTGTAAAAGATATCGTCATCGTGTACAATAATAATGTTAATAGTAATTGTAAACACCACAAATAAGATCAAAAAGATTATAAAGTAGAGTAAACGCTTCTTTCGGAAAATCATTAATGCTGAATGCGCACCCGTATGTCGGCTTTCATTTCAGAGAAACCCCAAACTTTTTGGGCTAAAAACTGACATTACAAACCAAGACTAGTAACCTCTAACACTCGAAAGCTCGGTTTGAAATCATTTGAGAATTGCCAATACGATGAGATGAATTTTCAGAAACTCAAAGTTTTTTTCCTGAAACGAATTCCTGACTACGGTGCAGATTCTTAGTTGGCTGTTGTTCAATTGTGTCCTGAAGAGTCTTCGTGGAGTTCATTGTATTGCCTTAAAATTCTACCTTAATTTAAATTGCGATTTGCCTCCTAAATTTAGAAACGCGGTTGCATGGCCTCGACAACTGCATCTGTTGGTGACGTAGACATATACGACAATACGGAGGCTTTTGACGAAAGGTTTCCATTTGCTACTATTATATTTCTTTCTTCAGTCCAAGTGCCAACATAGAATGGGTTGAAATCGTGGAACCTCAGTCTAAGCAACATATGTACGCAAATCTAACAACCGGGCAGTGTGCCTGGGAGCCACCTCCTGGAGTTCCCTTGTAAGTCATGATCGTAATCTGCAGTGCTTTCTACAGGAAAAGAACTCACGAGAATCAGTGGTGGGAACTATTTGATTCAAAGACAAGCCGTTATTATTATTACAACGCAACATCAATGAAAACTGTTTGGCAACGGCCGCATGACGCTGATATTATTCCTCTTGCCAAATTACAAGTAAGCTAATACTTGAGCTTTCATCGTTGCAGACGCTGAAAGAAAACACTGAAGGCAATTCAGACGTAGAACCGCGACGAAATTGCGAAACTCAAACCTCGCCGAGAGTAAGTTCAGAACTAGAACACGCAATTGAGCACAGGAAAAACGTCGATCCAGTCGCAAAATTATGGCGTTGAACATTAGCCCAGAATCGGGCGTCTTACAGTTTCGTCCAAACAGTAGTCATCACCACCATCATCATTCAGCGCCCTTAGTTGAATCCCTTGAAGTAAGTCACATACAATTAGCCCCATAAGAAGCGTATCTTTAGCTACTCGGACTGGACACATCATCAGATACACAATCAATCAATTCTCTGCAAAGAGAGGGAGCTCGTAGTCGTGGCTATAGTTCAGCAAGCCGAGAGGGAGCCCATCCATACATGGGAGTGAGCACAGGATACGGCGGAAGCATCTCTGCGCACAGCCACGCACCGCATTTGCCACCGTTTCCCACCTTGCCATCATCTTCAATGTCAACTGCTCCTTCGTCGGATTCTCTTCCGGCGGCGAGGCCATCTAGCCCATCAAAACAGTGAGACCTGATTTGTAGTCAATAAATTTGCAGAAAATTGATTGCATCCAAAAAGGGAGTTCCAAACGGATGGTCGCGCGATGTCTTGAAGGCTCCATTAACGCATACAGATATCAAGCAGCAGAAAAAGGATGCGCCAGTAATTTCCAAGCTCATTTTATCGTACATGGGAGATAGGAAAGCAAAAAGCACACAAGACCAGGTAGGAATGCCACGACCATTAAGTGCTTCAGATTGCCGTTTCCATTTGTGAACTGGGTTGCTCTAAGCCTGAATGTGCAGATGAAATCCTTGCTCAGCTTATGAGACAGCTGACCGGAAACGATAGACCGGAGTCTCTTCGAAAGGGCTGGGAATTGCTGGCCATAGTTCTTGCCTTTGTTCTTCCACAGCCGGAATTAGCGCCTTCGCTTCATGCTTTTTTGGATTCCCACTCGGATTCCCTTCTCGATGGACCAGATGTATTTTTTTTCCTCAAGTCTCTTATTATATGTGCTTTAGGTTCATGTTTCCCAGTACGCGTCCCAATGTATCAAAAGATCGAAGAAGATTCAAACAACTCGAATTCGCCCTACAGTTGCACTCATTCAGGAAGCGCGAGTACACATTTTCAATCCTCCTCAGGTATGTGAAGCCTTCATAAGATCCAGCTTCTCAAGTTCTCCGCGAGACTAGAAGAGCTCATGGAAATGCAAGAGCGCCGAATGCCTGGACGTCAACTACCGTGGCTTGAAACAACTCTCATTGAGCTGATTATTAGCGCCGGAGGGGCGCATACAGAAGGTCTATTTCGTGTTGCTGGTGATCCCGAGCAACAAGCGACCGCCAGAGTGCGATTGGATCAATGGCTTGTTCCCGTGGTGCACGATGCTCATGTTCCAGCTGGTATTCACTATAATTATGTCGCACAGAATTTTTTTTAGCACTGCTCAAACTCTGGTTGCGACAACTTCCCGAGCCGCTTGTTCCACATAGCTTTTATACGAGGTTTCCTTTCCTGTTCTTCGACAACAGCGCAGATGCCTGGCGGCTTGCGATCGAGCTGATGAGGCTTGTCGGCTAGTTGATCTCCTTCCTGATCTGAACCGCCTGGTGCTAGCGAAGCTTCTCTCCCTTCTACAGCGACTAGCGAACGACGATGTTGTAAGAAATGTTACATTTATTTGATTTCGACATAGGTTGTTCACACGAAAATGGATATTCCCAATCTGGCAATGGTGATGGCACCTAATTTATTGCGCTGCGAAAGCGAAGATCCGAAAATAATCTTCGAGAACACCCGAAGAGAGATGACATTCCTAAAGACGCTGATTGTGAATTACGACACGGCCTTTGTTAATAATATCATCTAGTCATGCCTTAAGTTATATCCAGCTTTCATTGTACACTGACTGCAGTTACTAAGATTAGCCGCTAATTCCGCCAAATCGCCATATGTTTGTGGTGTAATTGTGAAATTATTGAAAATGTAGATGTACTCTACAAGCCCCTCCATCTTTTTGCACGTGCTTTAGTGCAAGTTTCACAGCACGACGCGTTATGTAATGCAAACGCAAAACTAATCCAGGTCGTTCGGCAGGAGCCCAGTCGGCTAAAACGGGGACTTAGTAGGGCAAACGCGTTTTAGGGACCTGGTCGGCTAAAACAGGAGCTCCATCGGGTAAATTTCGATTTAGGGGCCTACTGGACTCCACTAGATCCCCAAAACGACTATTCAAAATAGGGGCACAGTCGGCTAAAAAGGGGACCTACTGGACTCCAGTAGGCCCCTAAATTTCCTCTCGCGCGTAAGAGTTTAAGTCCGAGCAAACCTCCGACGCGCAAGCATAGTTGGTCAAGTGGTTAGCGCGCTAGGTTGCCGTGTCGAAGTCGTCAGTTCGAGTCCTCCGTCGGTCCCACAGAAGAAACATCAACAGGAAAGAAGCAAGAAAAGCAGTAACAGCCGAGAAAAGTGACTGAAGCCTTCACTGGAGTGACTGAAGTGACTGAAGAGAAAAGTGACTGAAGGATTAGCTTTTTGCAACTTTTTTTCCATCAACAGCCTTTGCATTTCAGGGAATCTGGCATTTTCAGAGGAAATGTGTGTCCTTTTCGTCTTGTTTGGGGCTATTTGTGCTTGGAGGTTCACGATTCCGTTCACAAAGCGCCACAAATGAGCGTAAAAGCTCGAGAAACTGCTTAGAAGCATCTAAAAGCATGAAAAAGAAGCTTCAAATAGTATAGCCCGCTATTCCGCGAAACAGGAGAGCCCAGTTGGGTAAATTGGGAGCCCAGTAGGGTAAAACAGGGACCCCAGAAGGGCCTACTAGGCCCCTTTTTAGCCAAACTGAGTCCCCGTTTTAGCCGACTGGGCTCCTGCCGAACGACCTGGGAATGTGAATTTTAGTTTGACATTTATTTAATGTCAGAACTGTGTAACTACGTATATGTAGGTAGATTGCTTGTCGGTACAACTGCCCAATTCTATATTTCAGTCGCGCGTTTGTTTTTGTCGTTCGCAACAGTTGCGCAAATGCTCACTTCTGATAAATCAGTCAACATTTTCTCAAACTCTTGGGATCTCCTGCAATTTGTTTTCGAAACACTGGTTTTACTTGTTATATGTGATTTTGACTTCTGAGACGATGGAGCTTTTATAGATTCTTTCGTTCTCATGATCGACATTGAGGATATACCGCTTCAAATCGGCAATCAAAGAAGAACTGATGAAGTTCGCGTGACCAAAATTGGGCGACCTCTGAATGAGAAACATAACGGAGAACTACGCGAATCTTTTGTACCTGGCACGCAATCAGTTTGGGTGAAGACTTGGGGTTGTTCGCACAACACTAGCGACAGCGAGTACATGTACGTTGATCTTACATTCTTTATTTGTATGCTTAATTCAGGTCGGGCTTGCTTCACGGCGCAGGCTATCCAATTGTTTCTCGTAAAGAAGATGCATCCCTGTGGCTTCTCAACTCATGTACCGTCAAAACACCTTCGGAAACGCAAGCATTCAATCTTGTCGATGAAGCAGCAAAGCTCGATAAGGCTGTGGTCGTTGCGGGTTGCGTTTCACAGGTGCAAATACTTGATAGTTCTTGAAATCGTTCAGGCAGCACCAAACGATCCATCTCTGAAAGGCATATCAATCGTCGGCGTGCAACAAATAGACCGAGTTGTCGAGGTACGGTAATCCATTTGTTACTTCAATTAGTTGATTGTCGATTTCTGAATCGTTACGCTTAGGTGGTGGAGGAGACGCTCAAGGGCAACACTGTGCGACTCCTTTCGCGGAACCGCAAAGATATCACTTTGAATATCCCGAAAATTCGACGAAATGATTTGATCGAGGTGGGATCTCTCCTCGTTTAACGTTTTCAGGTACTAGCCATAAATTCTGGCTGTCTCAATAACTGCACATATTGCAAGACGAAACTGGCTAGAGGCGATCTTAAGAGCTATCCCCTTGAAGAACTCGTTAGCCAAGCACGAAGAGCTTTTAACGAAGAAGGCGTGAAGGAATTGTGGCTCACTTCCGAAGATCTGGGCGCTTGGGGTCGAGACATTGGAATGGTTGGCACTTTCCTATTCTTTTTGAACAAGACGTTGCAGGTTTTAATCGATCTCCTTGATGCTCTTCTTCCTATTATCCCTGACGATTGCATGGTGGTCAAAACATTTTCTTCTTAATAGATGTTCAGATGCGTCTCGGAATGACAAACCCTCCTTATATCCTGGACTTCTTGCCGGAGATTGCACGTGTCTTGCGACATCCTCGCGTCTACTCCTTTTTACACATTCCTGTGCAGTCGGCTAGCGATGGTGTCTTGCGAGACATGAAAAGAGAATATACTCAGCAACATTTTTGCGCCATTGTTGATTACATGCAAGAACAGTGAGCTTCCTTTCGGATAAGTTTCACCTTGATTTCAGCGTACCGGGTATTTATATTGCAACGGATATGATCTGTGCCTTTCCTACGGAGACCAAAGAAGATTTCGAAGAGAGCTTGGATCTAGTCAGAAAGTACAAATTCCCATCCTTGTTCATCAATCAGTTTTATCCGCGTTCTGGAACACCAGCTGCTCGAATGAAGGTGAGTCCGAGTACTCGAACACTTCCGGCGTCTTAGAAAATCGACACGGTAGAAGCGAGAAGGCGAACTGCTGAAATGTCAGCTCTCTTCAGGGGCTATACGAGATACACTTCAGATCGAATTGGCGAAATCCATAAGGTTTGCCTATATGGTCTTTTCTATTCATGTCTCTAGGTGCTAGTATGTGAACGAGCATCGGACGGACTGCATCTTGTTGGTCATAACAAGTCTTATGAACACTTCCTTGTTCCCGCTGTTGTACCACTGGGCAGCTGGGCCATTGTACGAGTGGTCGAGTGCTCGAAGTTCCATATGAAAGCGCAGATTGTTGAAAGGAGAAGTGTACAGCCCGTTATTGTTGTTGTTGCTGTTTTATTTCTCGCATTTGTTCTTCAACTTGTGTGGCAGACGATTGTTGCATAGAGATATGCTGAATGAAGAAAGATGAAAAGATGTGTCGCGGCGGTTTGTTTGACGAGAAACGAGGGAGCAGCTCGAGTGCTTGTCTGGGAGGCTCTTGGGGGAGGCGACGTGACAGACCGCGAGGGATCGACGGGACAAGACATGCAGAGGGCGTGTGAGATCATGCTGCTTCCATGATCTCTTCACGTTCATGGAAAGCGGGGAAGCGCAACGGCGCCCGTCTGAGGGATGACGACGGTTTCCGCTTGCGAGCTGCTGGCATCTGTGTTCGCTTGTCCGAATCAGGTTTTCTCTAATCAACATTTTCTTGTAACTTGCAACTCTCAGGACGCGACGTGCTACTGGTGAGTGGAGGAAAGGACGGCGATCGTTGGGTTGTGCCTGGTGGAGGCATCGAGTGTGGTGAGACGCCGGAAGAAGCAGCTCTCCGAGAAGTCCACGAAGAGGCTGGAGTTCGAGCTCAAGCCCTCACCCATCTTGGTGTTTTCCAGGTTTCACAGTTTTATTCCTTTGATCATCTTATCACAACAATTTCCAAAGCCAACCCGTTAATCAAAAGACGCACATAATCTTCTCCTCAAGTTTTTGTTAATATTATAATCTCCTCATCTTAAATGTGACAAGTTTTGTTTTTGTTTAGGACGATTACAATCGGCATAGAACACGGGTGTTTGTAATGAAGGCCGTAGAGGAGTTGGAGAGCTGGGACGAGGGCAGCCGAGGTCGGCGACGTCGTTGGATCAGCTTGGACGAGGCCCTCGTCTGGGTTAAAGTGGCCCAGCGGATGTTCCTTGTCGCGTTGAGAGACTCGCTCACGAACGTCGTCCATTCGATGCCAACGCTCGCACCAGCCACCGCACACAACGATCCACGTTGAGCCCCTCAAGAGCCGACACTGGCAACATGGCCAAATCCGCCTAAATCATTTAGAATTGCATCGAAGTTAGAAACTCTTACATGATGTCCATGATCGTCACTAAGAGCTCGACCAATCTCTTCCACGGCTGCACTATCTTCGAGCTCACTCTTGTTGCATATGACCAAAACGGGAATAGCTTGAACGCTTGGGTTGCTCATTACTTCTCCTAAAAGCAACTTATTTATTAATTCAAAATCTCTTGTAAATAACATATCTTAGTTATGATTTCATCAGGCGGCAATTTCTTTTACTGAAATGTCTACTAGGCAAACTATTGTATGCTTCTATTAAGCCTTTTCGGGCTACAAATAAAGTCACCATTTCGTGCAGGACGATGTACTGAACAAATCATACCAAAAATCTGCTGAACGAGAGGAAACGTGTCTCGATTTGACGAATCTATGACGAAGATCAACGCATGAGCCTCGTCGAAGTACTTGTCCCATAATGAACGAAGCTCTTCCTGACCACCAAGGTCCCAGAAATTAAGCCGACTGTTTCCAAACTCAATCTTTCCGACTGCAAGAAAGCAAAATTAAAGCAGCAAAGAACCTACTATTCAGTCCAACCGTACTCGTGATTCGAGCTGGATTCAACATCCCGTAATTCTTGATAAACTTTGCTTTGGTCTGTTCTAGGAATGTCTGCAAAGCAAAGGACCTGTTTGAGAAAAGAAAAGTACGCCTTACAGTTTTTCCTGCATTGTCTAGTCCGACGATGACGACAAAGTAGTCCTTTTTCCTAAAGAACTGCTCCCATATTCCTTGCGTCAAAGTGAACATAACGAGGGCAAAGCCTGAGAGAAAAAATGACTGGTGGAAGTGGCATGAAAAAAGAAAAGCTCACCGTGGAAAATCACTCCAAATTCACAGCATCACATCAGAATACGATTTATTTAGCCACAAACGGATTTCTGCAACTCTCTGAGTGTTCTCCGAGATATTGAAGTTTAATCAGAAGCGAAATAAGTCACGAAACACGAATCACGATGTGCGAATCAAGGTGTGCAGACAACGTCGCGACGTCGAAAAAGCAAAGACGCTTTTTGGTGAGCTATAAAAGCGCCCAGCATATACTCGCTTGCGTCTTTTGCATGCTCGTTTCGTTTGCTTCAAGCTTGAGCCATTCATTTGGTGCAAATTAGATCTTGCATTGCTGCTCGTTGGAAGAGGCCGGAGAAGGGATGGAGAGGGGGGATGCAGTGGTGGTCGCGGCGGGAGTGCGTATTTGGTTGTAATATGGGTGGAGGACATTCGTGGACGGCGACCCGCCGACCCCGACTGGCACCGAGGACTCTCGTATTTCCTCGTCGGCTATTCGACGAGCAGTTGCGGCGGAGGCGAGTCGGCCGTCGATGGCCGGGCGAGCTCTCGAGCCGAGAAGAGGAGAGAGTGCTTTGTGGCGGGCGACGGCGTTCAATTCCAATTCTTTATGTGGGAGCAATGGACGGGTTTGCAAGGCGACAGCTCACAGCAACTTCAATGCTCGACTCCACCCCGAAGACTCACTCGCGAGGCGAGTCCGCGGGGAAGACGAGGAGGCGACGGCGCGAAGAGGAAAAGAAGAAAAAGAAGGAGGAGGAGGAGCAATGAAAATAGAAGGAGACACACCGGTACGTGAATCTTAGCAGTAGCGAAGGAGAAGACCAACCAAGAGGGCACGCCTCATGGAGAGCGCGTATTTACACAAAAAGAAGAAGAAGAAGAGAATAGAAATTGGCTAGAAGACTCTGTTCAATTGAACGTTCTCATGGGTGGGAGAGGGAGAGGGAGAAGTCACTCAACAGGGTCGACGGCGAGGAAAGAACCTTCGGAGGGCGAGGGGAAGCTCTTCTCTGACTAATGTCCTCGACTCGAAAGGGGCTGAGGGAGAGGCTTCACTGGACACTGCAGCAGCCGCACTTCTTCTTCTTGATGTGAATGAGTTCGACGGTGCCCGCCTTGGGGAGGTCGTCGTCGAGGGCGTCTCGCTCGCTCGCCCCGCCGCCTCCTCCTCCAGTCGCCGTCTGGGAAGACGTCCTGCAAGGTGCGTCGGTCGAAGGCCTCTCAAGTGCTTGTGTTAGAGGAAGAAGGACGACACTCTTACAAGAACACAAAAATAGCAGCTCGGAGCATGCAAGGCTACACACGCGTCTCCCTCCAGGTCCTGGAAGAAGAACTAACACACACTCCCTCGCTCACCTTCTCGTCTGCTGCTTCGTCTCATTCGTCACTTTCACGGGCGACTCTTGGCGTGTCTCGCGACTTGTGGGAGTCTTCGCCTCGTCCCTCACTCCGTTCTGAACCACGTTCGGTGGTGTCTTCAAAGGAGAGCCGTTGGCGGAGCCGGGCTGCGAGGAGGGCACTCGTCGATGCAGATACGCCTCGACAATCGGGTCCACCTCATGGTAGAGATCCTCCTCGGGACGGAAGGGATTCTCGTGCTCGTTTTCCATCCTCCTGCATCTCTTGAGAAGAAGAAGAAGAAGGCGCACTTGGCAAGAGAAGGAAGAGGCGGTGAGATTGTGACGTGGCGGACGTCGCGGACCTCCTCCGGGGGCCGGATCGGATGGCCGAACTCGTTGGAGGACGCCGTTGCTGCGGTCACTTTGACCCGTGAAACGGGTGCCTCTGCTCTGCAAAAGGATCACTTGGCAAGGGAACGCGAGGCTGCGGCGGGCGGGGGGCGACGGCCGAGGACGCAGCTGCCGGGGCTAACCCAATCCCTCAAGACACTGATCCCGAAGAAGCAGAGGAAGACGCAGAGAAGAGGCAGCCGAGTTGATAGAGGCGACAGTGGAGAGGAAGGGAGGGCGTGGGGCGGCCGATCGATGCGCCTCTCGCACAGATGAGGCGAGCTGCTGCATGCGACGGCCGCCCTCAACCCGAGTGCCGTTCGATTGGCACGCTATCGATCGATGGGCTGAGAGAAGGCCAAGTCGTGAGCTGACAAGACTCGTCATAAGGAAGTTGCGTGACTCGAATCCCTCTCGCGCACTCACTTACAGACTACTCATGACGGACGGGCGACGGGCGGCGGTCGGAGGTGGCTGGGAGAGACTCCGCACCTCGGACCGGCTGCCCCTCCCCTCGCCTCGTCGCCTCGACTGCCACGTGCAGCCCCTTCCCCTGCACACACAGAAAGGAGAACGGCGCGACGAGACGTGCAACCGACGAGGCAATTGAGAGCTCTCCCAGAGAGAGATCGAGTGAGGTGGTCGACGCTGGCGAGGTCAGCCCGCCAATGGAAAGAGAGCTGCGACTCACGCTGTGAAGGGAGGAGGCTGGTAGATGGCCGGCGAAGGAGACTCGTCCTCCTCGTAGAGAATCGTCTGCACGGGTCCGTCTCCGAACGACACTCTGAGAAGAAAAGAATCTCTCTCTCTCGAAGGAAGACGAGGGAGGAACGGGGAAGGGGAGAGGGAGACCTCTCGGTTTCCATTGGGGCACAAGTTGAGGAAGGAAGCTTGCCTTTTGTTGGCGTGGTAGTAGGGAGAGGCGGGCGGCTCTTCGACGTCGGTCATCTCATGGAGACGCCGTGTGGAAGAAGAAGAGGACCGGCGGTCGCCAGAGCCTCTTCACCTGCAAAGAGATCTTTGTCCAAGAGAAGCGCCTTGAGTCATCGAGCAGGGCTTCCCCCGAAAGGGAATTGATTTTGGTAGGGGACCGGGGGAGGACGAGGGGCCGTGGACGGGCGAGGCCGGGTGCGCGAGGCGGCGGCGGCCTTCTCCGCGCCGCCCCCGGCCGCCGCCGCCTTCTCGAGACTCGACAGAGAAGGGCGAAGGGCAAAGGAAGAGGCGAGTCTAATTGCGCGGCCATCTGTTCCGCCGCGCGACTCCTCGCCCTGCCTTCACTGCCTCCACTGCTTCCACTGATAGCGACGGGGGGCCGGGACCGAGGCGACGAGGCTCCTCGCGTGTCCTGTTTGTCTAGGGAGAGCGTTCTTTCTCCTTTCAACGAAGGCAAGACGAGAAGCGAGTAAAGAGGCCTGGAAGGGTGGTCCTCGCATGGTTAAAGGGGCATGGTTACCCAGCGATAAGGACAGCCATGGCCGCCTCCGTGAATGTCGGCGGGGTGGAGGAACGACTGCCCCGAGAACTCGTCGAGGTGCGTCTTTCACACATCTGCCTCTCACTTTTTTCTTCCACGGAGTCTCTCGCACGTCTTGCAGCATTATGGCGAAGCTCTCGGAGATGCGGCCGTGGCCATGGAACTTCTGCTGAGCATTCTTCGTGACGAAGGCTTCCATCAAAAGACGGGCTGGAAGAAGGCGGCCGAAGGAGACGGGGTTGTCGTCTACCAGAAAGATCTCGACGAGGGCCGCTTCTTCGCTGCCTCCACGGTGATGCCCCTCGAGATGAAGGAGCTCTTCGACCTCAACTGGGACAGGCTCGATGCGTGTGCCGACTGGAACTCGAACATCGCCTTCTCCAAGAGGGCTCGACTCCTCACTCCCCGCGTCGACATCGCCCATGTTGGTCAAGGAGACAAGAGGCAGAGTTGCAGTATGCGAGTGCTGACGTGGCCGTCGTGAAGAGTCGCGAGTTCGTGTGCTCGCGGATGTGTCGCGAGGAGGGCGACGCCCTTCTGCTCGCTGCTCGCTCCACTCGAGTCCGCGATCTGCCCGAGGAGCGAAGTCGAGTGAGGGCCTTCCTTCATCTCGGCGGCGGACGCTATCGTCCCCACACTCAACCTCACCATTGCATCTATGACTATATCGTGTGCATGGACTTGAAGGGAATGCTCCTCAAGTCCGTGATGAATGCCTTCATGGGCAAACTCGTCCTCTCGGATGTCCTCCTCAACCGTCGTCATGCTCAAAGTCTCGCGGCTCAGAAACGTGGTTCTTAGTCGTTGAGAGTATAAAGTTGAGACGAGAAGGCGTGCCAGCACCTGAGCCTCCTCTCAAGGGGAGGGAACTCAAGAGAAAGAGATTGATTCCTCCCACGAAGTCTCCTTTCTCAGTTACCGTCAGCAGTTTGCCATGACGACGTCGGTGACCATCGCTGGGGTGGAAGAGAGCATCGACGATGTACAGGCGAGTCTCCCCTTTCCTTCTTCAAATGTCCAGTTCGCGGCGGCCCTTCCAGCGATGAAACTCGGCTTCGAGAGAGCTGTCGAGATCTTCTCCCATCAAGACTTCGAGTCCAAGAAGGTTAGCGAAGAGATGAAGACGGAGAGGGACAGGACTGGAAACTCAAAACTGAACAGAAAGGGATTCGTGTCTTCGCCAAGAACTTCTCCTATGGGAAGGTGTTCTCGACGGCGGCCGAGTTCCCTCTGTCCGTGGAGACTCTCTTCGACGACCACTGGAACAACTTCGAGAACGTAGTCAACTGGAACAAGAACGTGGTCTTCGCGAAGAAACTCCTGACTGTGAGTGAGAGGGCGGATGTGGTTCAGGCAAGTCTTCTCCCTCTCCCTCTTCACTCTTCTAGTATGCCACGGATGACGTGCTTGTCGTCAAAGGCAAGGACTTCGTGGCGGGTCGAGTGTGGCGTCTTCTGGAGGGCGATCTGCTCGTGGCGGCTGCCTCCTTCGACCACTCGTTGCCCGTCACTAAGGGCAAGAACAAGTGAGAGTCTTCTCTCACAATCAGAGAAGATGGCAGAGCGACGGCGAACGTGGCGGCGGGTCGCTTCCGCTCGCTGGGTCCTCGGCATACTCGGATCGACTTTCTGGTGTCCATCGACCTGGGAGAGACGAAGGTGCCCAAGAATGTGAGTGTGCAGAAGAGAGAGAAGGGACAGATTCTGAACGTGGCCGTCGCCTCGATGGCCGTCAACGACTCGCTCGCCGCCAAGAAGTACATCGAGGAGGAACTGGCGAAGAAGAATTCTCTCTGAGACTTCTTCTCTTCTTCTTCTTGTTCATACTTGGTCCCTGGAGAGGAATATGACAGGAGGGAAGAGGGAGAGATGCGTGTGGAGATTCGTCGACGCCTCGCCAAATCGAATTGCCCGCTGATTGCGGAGTCTCGTCTCTCGTTCCTCGTGCTGCCGTCTTCTCTCGCCACCTCGGGATACCGTAGGAGACGACGAGAACTTGAGGGCACCTGCAGGCGAGGACCACTTCGTAGGCGGCGAGGGCAGCGAGCTCATCGGACTTGCATTCGTCTCCACCCCTCCCCCTTCTCTTTCTCCCCCTTTCTTCCGCCGGCAACCATCGATTTGCGTCGAGTCGAAGAAGGGAAATCGCGTGCTTGAAGCCGTAGAAGTCTTCTTCTTCTGGGAAGAAGATGGCGGTCAGCGACTCCTCCCCTCTTCTCTCCTCTCGTCTCTCCCCTCCATTGCCCTTTGTCGACCGCAAATCGATATTGATCTTGACCGCGACCTCGCCCTCTTCTGTTTAGCTTCGAGCACCCGCAGCTTCCCTACAAGCGCTTCTTCTCTTTCTCCTTCATCTTCTCTCTCGTCGCACTACAGCCTCGGCGGACTCGCTCCGCACCTCGGACAAGGTGGAGCAGCTGTCGATGGCCGGGGGCGGCCGCTATTTCTGCCGCCGCTCCTCTGTCTCCTTACACCGCTCGGCCGTCCATCTCAGCCTTCGACCAGATGCGAGTGCCTCCTCGCCCCGCCACGGCTACTCGCTCTCGTCGTCGTCTTGGCCCAGCTCGTCGTCCCTTCCCTTGCCCCTCGCCCCCTGAGAGGGCTGACTCAGCGCGTGCCGGAGGCGGCTGACTCGTCGTGTTGTCCTTATCGCGTTGCCCTCGTCCCTCTCCTTCGATGGCTAGTGTCTCTTGCAGGATGGGCGTCCTCACCTTGACGGTCGTCTCCTCGGAACGGGGACACACCAAGACCATGCAGTTCGAGCCGACGACGCTCGTCTTCGACGCCTGTCGCATCATCCGAGACAAACTCGGTCTCGGAGACCTCAATGGTTGGTGGTCCCCTTCCTCTAGTTGTTTGCTCGTCCCCTTCCCCCCTCCCCTTCCCTTCGGGCATCCACAAGCTCGTCCCTCCAATCTTCCGGCGTATTGATTTTAAAGAATAAGGGGCATTTGGGCGAGGGAATCGAGTCGTCGGGGGCGTGCCTCCTCCTCCGTTCCTCTTCCCCCTCCTTCTTCTCTTCCTTCGCCCTCCTTCACTCCGAGTCTTTAGCCAACGAGTATGGTCTCTTCCGAGTGGAAGACGATCCCACGAAATGTGTGTGGATGGAGAATGGCCGCTCCCTCGAGTACTACCTCGTCCGCAACGGGGTCTGTCTCTCTTCTTCCTTCACTCTTCTTCCTCTCAGGACAAGGTGGAATACAAGAAGAAGCAGCGCGCCCTGCGAGTGTCCACCCTTGACGGCGCCCTCAAGACCATCATGGTGGACGAGAGTCAACCCGTTGGACAGATGATGATCACTGTGAGTGTCCCTTCTTTAATCAATTCTTGCAGGTTTGCACGAAGATAGGAATTAGCAACTATGAAGAGTATTCTCTTGTGAGAGAAGAAGCGAGTGGAAAAGGCAAGAAAGCGTCCACTCTCAATCTCAGGTTCCTCTCTTCTTCTCCTTCTTCAAGTTGTGCAGAGAAGAGCGATCGCGGACAGCGGAGCCCGAGACACCGAAGCAGTCCAAGCAGCCGCTCTACAACACTCTCTTGAGGAAGAATGAGAAGAAGATGGCGGAACTCCGTGAGAAGCTGCACACGGACGAGGATCTCCTCTGGCTCGACCACACCAAGACTCTCCGAGAACAAGGCGTCGGCGAGGACGAGAAGCTTCTCCTTCGACGCAAGTTCTTCTTCTCGGACACGAACGTGGACTGTCGTGATCCCGTGCAACTCAACCTTCTCTATGTGCAATGCAGAGATGGAGTCCTCAGAGTGAGCTCTTGTGAAGGGAGAAGTCATCTTGCAGGGTCTTCATCCAGTCAGCAAGGAGATGGCTGGCGATCTGGCAGCTCTTCAGTCACAAATTCAATATGGAGACTTCCCTGAGAACAAACCCAAATTCGTGCTTGAGTGAGTCTACTTGAAAGAGTCATCCACTCCCTTCTAGTATTCGAGACGTTCTGCCCAAAGAGTATGCCAAGTCGAAGGACAACGAGAAGAAGATCGTCGCGAGTTGGAAGGAGCTCACGGGCTCTTCGGATCTCGACGCCAAGAGCAAGTATGTGCATCTGTGTCGAGGACTCAACACTTACGGCGTCACTTTCTTCTTGGTGAAAGGTGCGTGGGAATGGAGGAAGAAGGAGGGAGGAGGTTGCAGAAAAAGTGCCGGGCAAGAACAAACTCGTGCCTCGTCTTCTTGGAGTGAACAAGGAGTCCGTCATGCGTCTCGACGAGAAGACCAAGGAAGTCATCAAGGAGTATCCCCTCGAGCAAGTTCGACGATGGGCTGCTTCTCCCAACACTTTCACCCTCGACTTCGGCGACTACCAAGAAGGCTACTACTCCGTGCAGACTCCCGACGGAGAGAAGATCGCTCAACTCATCGGCGGCTACATCGACATCATTCTCAAGAAGAAGCTCACTCGAGACCATCTCGGCATCGAAGGCGACGAAGGCTCCACTATGCTCGAGGATGTCGTCGCTCCAGCCAAGGCGACCCTCGTCTCTCACGGACAGATCGGAGCTTCTCAATTCGCGGACGACGGCCATGTCGCCTTGCCTGGAGTGCTCCGTTCCACGACTTCCTTGCACAACGGCTTCGGCATCAATGGCAAGTTGCTCTTTTTAGAAGAAGAAGCTCGACTTGCAGGAGCCCAGTATGGCGCCGTGTCGGGAGAGATCCAGTCTCATTCAGTACAGAAGGTGAGGGAGATCGAGAGAGACGGAAGGCGCTTCAGGCACAACGACCTCGCATCGTCGACTCGCAGGAGAGGGCTCAGAGGGCTCTCGTGGGCACCATCGAGGCTTCCATCAAGGCCGTGGGACAAGCTGAAGAGGAGATGGCCCGCGAGCCTCACATCGAGATCCCGAAGTTCGACGACGACCCCAAGAGTCGGCAATGGCACGAGAGACGAGTCGCCGTGGAGAAGGAGAACGTGGGAGAGAGACTCGCCGCGATGGGCGCCGCCACCGCGCAGGTCCGAGTCCTCTTCTCTTCCAATGTCTGCAGGTCGTCCAATGGACAGCCACCGATGAAATCGACGAGAGAGTGGGCACAGCCATTGCCACCATCGGCTCGAACATCCCCGACGTGGGACGAGGAGTCTCCAACCTCGCCGCCCTCATGCCCGAGCAACGTGGCGACCTCGTGCGTCTCCTCCTTCGCTCTCTAGACTTGGCAGGTGGAAGCAGCGCGTCGTCTCTGCGGCGCCTTCTCGGACTTCTTGACGACGGTTAACCCCGAGCATGGAGAGAAGAGAACGACGGTGCTCGCGGCGGCGGGTCGAGTCGGAGACTTCTCTCAACAAGTCATCTCCACCATCGAGGAACCGACTCCAGCCCAAGCGAGCTTCCACGACGGCCTCGTGCAGCGTGCCAAGCACGTCGCCACATCCACTGCTCAACTCGTACTTCGGTTCGTTTGACTCTCACTCCCCGTCGGGATTACTGTAGAGGTCCCTGGCGGGGCAGTCGAGGTCTCGACGGGGCGACAGCGGGCGCCCCTCGAGCCATTTGTCATTGTAGTTGAGAGAGGCTGGAAAGGGACAAATTATGCATCTGCCCCCCTCTATTCTCTCGCGACAAGATTCATTCGCCTCCTAATAGGCCTCCCGGGTCCT
>JAQIXL010001427.1:0-18226 GCA_034700245.1 Poikilolaimus oxycercus
ATCAAAAAACGGGATCAAACGAATTATTGGCTGCGTAGGATTACGGTCGCGAAATGCACGGCTTGAACGACTGTGACCCTGAAAGCCAATTGATAGATGAACGGGGTTGCGCCAACATCGTTCGCTCGATTCAATTGCTTATTTCAGAAAAGAATGAAACCGCCACTCACTTGTTCTCTCCTCCAAGCATGTGCGCCACCCAGCTGCTGGCCACGTCGGCGCTGAAGTTGGAGCCCGAGCCGATGAGCACGTTCTCGGCGCCCATTCCAAGACGAAGTGAACGAAGAATCTGCAGGGGTTGTTGTCTCATTACGAGCTCACCTTGGTGAAGATGTCGTCAAGCTTCGGACTCCAGTCCACGTAGCCGGGACACTCTCTTGAGAGTCGGGTGAAGAGGCCGAGGAGCTTGTTCTCAGTGGCGGAGTTGTTCTCAAGAACCGTGAACCAGTGCCACCCCTCCTCGAGCCATAGTCGAGCTCCTGAAGGGAATTGGATTAGTGTGAACCGTCCTGAGATGTTGAACAAACGGCGGTTAGAAAGTCGTAAATTAATGAACTAATTGTGAAACCGTCATACCAAAGCGATCGTGCTCCTCGGGCGCGAGACAAGTGGGCAGGAAGAGGTACTGGATGGAGAAGGCTCGGATCATCGTCTCGTCCCATGGGCACATTAAGGGTCGTGTCTAAATCTCGTAATTCTCTTCTTCTTTGAATTTTCTTGCCTCATCGAGAATCTCTTGGGTTGCTGTGTCAGGGAAGTACACGCGGGCATAGCTGACCACGGACTCGATGCTCGACTTTAGTCCTTCGGGCAGCAGGAGGAGGCCGTCTTCTTCTAAGTTCTTGTAACTTACCTAAAGAGTCTCCTTGAATTCCTCAGATTCAAGCTTACTTCATAGTAGATTTGATACAAAGGTCTCCAGGGAAGAACGAGATCTTGTCGACTGAGAAGCTCGCGTTTTCTAAAGAAACTTTTCCTCTTTTCATTAGAACTCACGACAAAAGTTGAGCCAAAGTGCTCGCGCAGATCTTCACAAAGCGATACTCGCAGTCCTTCATCGTCATGAAGGAATACAGCAACTCGATGAATGCCACATGATCCGCCTTCGTGAACCGTCTCGAGTACAGGCTCACGTATCTGAAACATATCTTCACCGAGCTCTTCTCCTTACTTGTCCAACTCGCATAGCCAATGAATGAAAGCGGGTCGGTTATCGCGAAGAATCACAGCATGTGCCAAGCCACTCTTGACATGAGTGATGAAGTTCTGGGCCTCTTGCTCGAGCTCGTCCACATAAGGAAGCATCCGAAGCTGCCATATCTCCTTCTGGTACGGCGAGGCCGCCTCTTCTTCCGCTCCGGGATCCAGCTCTTCGTCTGCTGAAAGGTGTTGTTGAAGACCAGGAAGTGTCGTGGAAAAACTGGGAGCATTTCGAAGTTTAAAAGTTTATAGAAAAGCTGAAAGTGCGAACTGCCTGCGAGACTCGTGAAGTCTGTCTAGGCAGTAAGCTAAAGTTGGACTATGTGAATGTCTCGAAGATATTTTAACCCTCGCATGAAGACTCAACTTCCGATTCACATTAGAGCGGCCACACCCCCCACCACCAAGGGACTCACGAATTGATAAAGAAAGTTTATAGGGCCAACTCCTCCTCGAATCAAGCTTGCTCTTACGAGAACAATAGAGTCAAGACCCTGGAACCAGTGCTAACCACCGAAGAAGAAGAAAAGTATTGGACAACTTTCACCAAGAAAAGAGTACAGCATGCGAGACTTACAGTCCTCATCATCGGGGACCTTGGAGATCTTATCGAGAAGACTCTTCACAGCGGCCAGAGACTGAGCTGCTCCTCGAGAGCCACCGCCGGCTCCACCCTTGCTCCGTGTGACGTGTAAAGGGGCCAAACGTTGTCGACGCGTTGGATGTCGTCGCAGCTCCACGATCTCCTCTTCTTCTTCTCCTCCATCAACGTCGTCTTCCTCTTCAGAGAGCATAGCGAAAAAGCAACACCACCATCAACCACGTTGAAAATGAATGCCACGAGCAAAGGGAGTGATATTAAAAGGAGATTAAGATTTCGCAAGAGGGAGACATGCTGACAAGTAAGGATACGGTATTATTGTAAAAGAGTGCGTGAATAGTGAAGGATTTCTTTCGATTATTTCGGTGAGGCGGGGAACGTTATGAGACAAAGATATCCAGGCAATGGGCGCGTGGCAGAACGGCGCGCGTGTTCCCTTCTCTCACACTCAACAGGCAGGCAAGCGAGCAGCGGCGTGCACTATGCTGACAAAAGGGAGGGGGCGGGGTCTCGTTCCGCGATAGTCTTCTGGCTGCGGTCAACCCCTTTATGCTCCATGATGGACGCTTCCAGAAGCTGGAATAAACCACACTCTATCCTACCCGCCTCTTATAGGGATACGGTAATGATGACTTTTCATCCATTGAATAGAGGAGCAGACGCCAACCTTCATTCTCAATCTCGGAGGCGAGAGCGGCGTCGTCGGCCTCCTCGTCGTGGCTGCCCATCTCGACGTCGGTGTCGCCTTCGCCGTCACTGATATCTGACAGGTCCGACTCGCTATCCGACTGAAACGGTCTTATTGAACATTTGAATTCGAGCCATTGCACGTTTGCAGAGGATAAACACCCTGGCGCCTCGCTGCTCTGCAGCACACACAGGGTGAGGGGGAAAGCTGAATGAACATGGGACGATGGTCTTTTGACTAATGATTCGTACGGTAACGAAGGGAAGAGAAAGAGAGGGGACTGACCATTCGTTCCGACTTCAAGGTGGATGTCGCCCGTTTTCAGTCTCTGCAAGTTGGAGAGACGATGGGCGATTGGTGCGTCTGAAAGGGAGAGTTTGAAATTTGTTGAGAAAGTGCGAAGAGAGTGAGATTCGACAATTCTCACCAAGACGCGCATGAGTCGAGACTGAGCAAGTGAGAAGTAGACTTGTGACAAAATGATGACTGTGAATAAATGAGAGGGCGTGAATGGGATGTTTCAATCGAGCTATAAATGCAGAGATCTCTGTATTGACACAATATTTCTCGGATGGTCTCTAGTAACAATGGAATGCACGGTTTCAGCGAGCAATAGCCTTTGTCTGTAAGCCCTTGGAAGATAACCAAATGCATTAAGGGATTCGATGCTTCAGCGTTTGCAAATCAATCGCCATGAATGTTTCGAACAATCGCAAACCAATGTGCTCGAGATCACCATTTCACCAAAAGAGATAACTTGTTGAAAGACGTCTGCGAAATCATCAGATGATGTGAATTGCAGTTTCATGTCAACTGTGAATAGGCCAAGCTTGGACCACCGCTAGTAAGATTGGTGCAGATGCGGTTTGAAGACAAATGAAATTGCACTAACGAGGAAGCAAGGAATTGTGTATTTCTTTCGCTAACCATTTTGAAGGAGCAATGGTTTTGACAGCAGCACCCTGAAAGCTGTACCAGCAGACGCGAGCACGGCAAAGGAGGGAGAATCAATTCTGAATGGACAGGCCAGCCTACTGTGCATAGTGCTGTTGTCACAAAGTGCCTTTCATACCTTGAAACAAAATCGTCACCAACAGAGGCAATCAAGAGTTTGCGAAAGTCAAGATAAAACATCGGTTTCATTCTTTCTATATTAGTCGCGTTCCGCTTGGTGTGCGATCAATGGTTGAGACTTTATGTACCTCACCAATTTCAATACTGCATTGCCCATTTCAGGAGAACTCTTTGAAGTTTCTGATAAGCAGCCCAGACGGCGAGACGTAAAGGTCAGGCAGACAGTCGGAAGCAGAAGAATTAGGAAAGAAGACACGACCAAGGAGCCCAAGACTTCGCCATCAACACATAGAGAGGGAAGTCTTGGACCAAAGTAGAGAGCCGAGCTTGAGACAGTTGAGCCAAGTCCTGGCGCCTGACTCGTCTCATGAGTGATGATTGGCTGACAAAAAAACGCGCTCTTGCGCGAGCAAATTTTTCGCCAACGCCAGTCCGTCCACAAGGATGCGGCGGAATAAAAAATTTGTGTCGACTTTCTCTTTTCGCGGACAGATGTTGGATTTTCGTGGTTGCGCGGTTCATCTCAGGCCATATTTTTCGCGTTTCTTGTCCGTGTCGTGGGGTTTTCACATGTTAGACTGTGTTTCCAACTGAAATTTGATGTTTCAGCTTATTTTTTGGACGAATATCGAACTTGAGTCAAGCTACGAGCGACGAACGAAGTCGAAGATGCCGTATTCGGGAGCGCGACCACCGTTCTTCATCGGCATCAGCGGTGGCACCGCGTCGGGCAAGGCCCGCGTCTGCAGCAAGATAATGGGCTACCTCACCAAGGAGGGCATCGACAAACAGGCTTGTTTCCTTTTTTCTTTTCGTGATTTTGACTTTCAAATTTAATTTTGCAGGTGGTGATGATCTCGCAGGCGTCCTTCTACAAGGAGCTCGACGAAGAGGACCTGAAGAAGGTGGCCACCGGTGACTACGACTTCGATCATCCCGACGCGTTTGATACTGCATGTTGTATCGATACGCTCAAGCGCCTCAAGGTTTGTTGTGGCTTGCAGCTCTCTAGCACTTCACCTCGTGTGCCGAACCGAGCAAATCATAGCTAATCCCCGCCTCAGCGTGCCAGCATGTGGATGTCTTTTTGTAGCGCTGCTATATTGCTGAAAATGGTTCGCCACAGGCGGGGCAGGTCGTCGAAGTCCCCGAGTACGATCCGCAAACGTGCCGCCGAAAGGGCGTGCGTCGCGTGGCGCCCGCCGATGTGATTCTCGTCGAGGGCATCCTCCTCTTCTACGATCCCGCACTCAGGGATCTCTTCGACATGAAGGTGAGGCCTTCTGCTTGTTGTTTATTGATGAAATGACGCGTTTGAAGGTATTCGTCCACACGGACTCCGATATTCGACTCATGCATCGCGTTGAGAGGGACACCATCGTCCACAAACGGGAGCTGAAAATCGTGAGTTTCAACTGAGTTCAAAGTCAGTGACAAGTTATACTTGTCACTGACTTTGATAGATTT
This sequence comes from Poikilolaimus oxycercus, assembly GCA_034700245.1. Taxonomy (NCBI): domain Eukaryota; kingdom Metazoa; phylum Nematoda; class Chromadorea; order Rhabditida; family Rhabditidae; genus Poikilolaimus; species Poikilolaimus oxycercus. Next base: position 5,031 of record JAQIXL010001427.1, read on the forward strand.
CATTACGTTAGTGGCTGTTATCGTTATGTAATAACTGTTCACCTCTCAATGATGGAAAGTTTTCACGTTCTTTGCGACACTAATCAACGCATCGATTCTAGGTGCTGCACCACTACATGCAGAAGGTGAAGCCGTCATTCGAAAGTTTCTGCCTGCCGACGAAGAAGTACGCAGACGTGATCATTCCTCGCGGAAGCGAGAACGAGATCGCCATTGAACTCCTCTTCGAGCATATACAGGTTCGTCTTCTCCTTCTTCATCAAGATCTGTGTTCTTCAGGATATTCTTCGAACACCGGAGAGCACGCCGCGCGCTCAAAGCCACGAGCAACTCGACGGCGACGAGATCATCTACCACAATCCGCGTCCCGCCATCGGCGGCCGCCCGCATTAGCCGCCGCGTAGCTCCAAGCTGCCCGCTGCCGCTCCATAGAAGCTAAGCAGAGTCTAAGTGAGATTATTACTTTCCTTCTCTCCTCGATTGTTAGCAACGACGTGTATCCGGGGAAATTCTTGGTGTTGTCTTCTCAAAATTGCAATTTATCCTTTCCACCTCCAAATATTTTTCCAGAAACGTACACATTGTATGCTTCGGTCTTTCGAAGTGGTCTTAGTGTCGACGAATTCCAAAAGCCTTTGATCAAGTTGTTGTGCTATGCCTTGTTCTCCGCGTACTTGTGCATTCATTCTCAACGGCATACGATCTAAGGGACACCCTGTAGTTATTCGGGTTTCTTCTTCTTATCCTCTTCTCCATACTTTTCCATTCTTTGCCTTCTCCGTCGTCTCAATGTTGATTTCGGCTTTTGTAAGCTTATATGTCGTTCTCTTTCCTGGTGTTGTCCTTTTCGTTCTTCAATATTTTGTAACCCAGTTCAAACTAGCCAATAGAGATCGAGTAATCAAAGAAGAAGACGCTACAAGGTGCATAAAGCATTTAGAATCTGTCGTTCTCCAACAGTTTCTTCAAGCGTTCGCCTCGCGACTCTATCAAATGAATGAGAAGCTGGCTCGTAGCACAAAACTTTAGTGCCTTATTTATGTTCGCTCGACGCTTACCATCGATGGTCGCCGTGTGGCGATCGTTGCCCTCGACGAGTCGGGCCCTCCTCGTGCCCGTCCTTGAAGTCAATCCGCAACGAAGATGGAGACAGAAGACTCGGTCGACGCGCATCGACACGATCGTCGTCAAGAACACCAAGTCCATGAAGCCGCCAGTCGACGTTTATGCCGATATGACGACACGGTTCGTCTAACTTCGGTTTCTTATTCCTTCAGAGAATTAGCGGCGTCTATGGAAGAGGACTACGACGCGGTCGTTGAGAGGATCGTGGACATCAACGCTAGACTTCTCTCGGTCTGTGCTCCATTTGGACTATTCAATGACGGCGATGACTAGGTGGTCGAGGAAGATAAGCCGCTTCCACGTGAGGATCTTCTAAAGACGGCCGCTGCCTTCGGCTTCCGACCTCGAATCGTGTCGCGACCCGTGAAGAGGGACGAATCCGACGATGATGTCAAACCACAGTGCGTCTTTTGAAATACTACAGAAACATTATTTTAGGCCTCCTGCTCCAGAATCGGAGTTAATTCGACGAGCACCGGTAGTGACAATCATGGGACATGTGGATCACGGCAAGACGACGCTGCTCGACGCGTTGAGGAAGAGTCGGATCGTCGAAGGAGAACATGGAGGAATCACACAGCATATCGGAGCGTTTTCGGGTAAGTTTCAGATTCTGCTTTTCTATGCATTTTCGCAATAGCAGGCAATGTACTGGCTTGACGGAGCTATATTTTCAGTTCAACTCTCGGGTGGTCGTCGTGTGACGTTCCTCGACACACCGGGCCATGCGGCCTTTGCCGAGATGCGACGACGAGGAGCGTTGGCGACGGATGTCGTCGTTCTGGTTGTGGCGGCCGAAGATGGAGTCAAGGAGCAGACGGTCCAGAGTATCAAGTGAGTTTCAGAGTTCTTCTTTTCTGAATGTGATTCTCAATCGGCGATCGCGTGTTCTTCTTTTTGTATTGTTTGGTATTCTGAAGACTCTCAACTTCTTGTTAATAACAAAGCCTAATTGAAGTTATGCCCGCGAAGCCGGCGTGCCGATCGTCGTGGCCGTGAACAAATGCGACAAACCGACCGCCGATCCGGAACGAGCTCGTCGTTCGTTGATGGCCCACGATATCGCCGTGGAAAGTCTCGGCGGCGACGTGCAGAGCGTGGACATCTCAGCGCTTCAGTCCAAGAACTTGCCAGCACTACAAGTCTGTCTCAGTTCGATGACATAGACCCTGATGTTCAGGAAGCGCTCTTAATTCAAGCTGATCTTCTTGACTTGAAATCGACGCCAAAGGGTAATGCAGAAGGAATTGTGATTGAATCGTCGGTTAATCCAGGTTTGCCACCTTTTCATCTCTTGAGACAAGTTCTAGGGATTGGCAAGGTGTGCACAGTGTTGGTGCAACGCGGCACCCTTCGAAAGGGAGCCATTCTCGTGGCAGGAAAGGCCTGGGCCAAGGTCCGAACGCTGACTGACGAGAACGGCAAATCAGTAAATGAAGCTGGTCCTAGCACTCCGGTGAGAGTGAGTGGATGGAGGGAAGACTTGCCGGCACCCGGAGATCTTGCCCTTGAGGTAAGCAGCTTGAACTGGCTTGTAGTTCTTTCTGGCTTAGGTTGGCGATATTCATCGAGCTCAACGAGCAGTTTCCTATCGAATGAAGCAGGCAATGGAGGAAAAGGGAGAGAAGGCCTGGGTTTGTTGCTTCCCACTTCGAAGTTTTGCTTTAGGAAGAAATCTCTGCGCAACGAGAAGAGGATCGAGCACAGTACCTAGCGAATCGACAGACGCTGCTCGAGAAGGGAATTCGCTATGGATCCACTTTGAGAAATGTTGCACACAGGAAACAGCGATTCCATCGAGATGTAGATGACAAAGGAGAGCATCGATTGAGGATTCTGTTGAGGTTTGAGAAATTGGTAGTCTAATGAAACTCGATGTTTAGAAGTGACGTGGAGGGTACGCTTGAGGCGATCCTCAATGTTCTCGGGACCTACAACGACGAAGAGGTCGAGTTCCAAATCGTGGATTTCGAAGTGGGACCGCCGACAGAGAAAGACATCGAGACGGCCGAGATTACTGGAGGTATTCTTTTGATAGTTTCGGAAGTTGGTTCTTCAGCGACGATTGTTCTGTTCAATGTGGACGTGCCTTTGGCGATTCGGAAGGCGGCCGATGAGAAGGGCATCCGCGTGGAGACCTTCAATGTCATCTATCGTCTCGTCGACTCGATCAAGGCCGAGCTCTCGGCTCGACTTCCAATTCAAGAGGAGTTGGAACTTGTTGGGGAAGGACACGTCTTGAAGGTGAAGCTTAGCTTACTTTGAAGACACTTGGCTCTAGGAGTTCATGATCTCGGATCGAAACCGCAAGCGTCAGCCGATCGCCGGAATTCTCGTCGACTGGGGAACATTTGCCAAGTGCGCTTTCTCCTCTTTCATGCAGTTTTCAGAAATGCCGTCTTTCGCTTCTCTCGAGGCAATCAAGCCTACTTTGAGGGATCCGTGGAATCGATGAAACACGAACAAGAGGTGAGAGGAGCTTCTTGGGTCAGATGAGTTTCAGGTTGTGTCTACGGCAAAGACGAACACGGAAGTGGGCGTGGCGCTGGATGACAAGGCCATTCGATTCAAGACCGACGACAGGGTGGAAGTCTTCGAGAAGAAGATCGTGCAGAGGACGGTGAACTGGCATCCGCCCGGATTTTAGTTGTGTTCAGTTGTGTTCTTGGTGTTTGATTGTTGTGATAGAACTGATAAAGTTGTCTAATTTTGTCGTTTGAGTTATTTGGTGGAGGAGGAATACTTTGGAGATATTGCTGGATACAGTCAAGACGCTTTATTTCGCTTCCAGCGCGTACTGGAACTCAATAATAATCATAGACCCAGGAAGGTGAAGAGGAACTGTTGCCCAAATTTTTGCCAACTAAAATTGGAATGCTGAAACTGTCAAGTACGTGGAGACCCTGTTTTGTTGCTTCGTTGTTCTGAACATAGAGAATTTATCTAGTCTTTCAGACATTTCGAGGAATATCCTGTACAAGAAGAGAGAGGGATGGAGGGCCCTGTGGTTGACCCGAACTGAGTGAGCAACGAAGTTTCAGAAGAAGAAGAGGGAATCAAGCCTCCTTGTCGATAGGCTTCGCCAGCTCGACTGTGATGGGAGGAATGACCGTTGTTCCGTTTGTTGCTTGGTTTCCGCCATTCTCTTCTTGTTTTGGAGCAACGGCGGCCGGGGCCGGTGCGCGACCTCGGAGACCGCCAATGAATAACATTTCAACCTGAAGTTCGCATCGATTGAGAAATTGAATTCGTGCAAGAAGTTATAATTCTCTCAAAACCGCACCTTGCCTAGTGAAACCTCGAAAGTGGCACTCCAGAAGATGGCGATGATGTAGGCGACGACAATGGCCGGAATACTGTAGTTGGCAATCTGAAGTCGAGTTCCCTGGCATTTTCTTCATTCTCACAGCATCAGTGAAGGTTGACCACTGGAGATCTCCTCGTTGCGATCCCATAAAGAAGACGATGACCATGATGTGGATCAAGTAGGTGCAGTAAGTGAGACGACCGAGTGGAGCCCAGATGCCCCAGGACATGAACGAGTTGATGGCACCTGAGACGAAATCCACAATGCAAGTATAGTTACAGTACCTCCATATCCGTAGAAGCAGGAAATGATGATCCACGAAAGACCAGCAGACCAGAAGAGCTTGTTGAAGGCCGAGAAGAGAGCTCGATAGCCGAGGGCCCAGTAGTGGCCGTTGGTGTAGGAGTGAAGACCGAAGAGAGGCAAGCACATCATCGGACCGGTAAGGAGCCAGAGAGCAACGTTCACGACCTGAGAAGGATGAAGAGCTAGAAGAACTACCGTACCCTGTTAATTCTCATGGTCTTCTTGGTCTGCAGCAGCCAACCGACCATCATCCCGATTATATACACCGTGCAGCGAATCCATGGAGCGTTGTAGATAAACATGTTGTACTGTCTGAACAAGTAAGCAGTGAGGTATACAACTCACTTGCTAATCGAATAATTGTGGGCGAACATTCGTGGATCTTGAGGACCATAAGCATAGTCAGTGGGTGGGAAATAGTACTTCATGACCGTGCCGATGTTGATCTGTTATTGTTTACGTTTTGGCATCGAAACAAGTTGTTTACCGCCGTGGAGATGATGAGGATGGCCACACTGGTGATGAAACCGACTAGTGGTCGAATAGCGAAAGCGACAAGAATGATCGGCGCGAAGCAATAGATTTGGAAGTCCGTCGCGAGATACCACGAGACGAGGTAGCACTGTAAAGTTGTTGATGTCTTGGTTTTGTTGATGTAAACAACAAACTAAACAAGCAAACAAACCTGATGATCGACCCGAATGAAGTTGGTGAGGTAGAGAAGATTGACCCACATGTTTTGATAGCACACGTCCTGAGTGAGATGCTCGAGTTGCAGCAGCGGCATGCCGTGTTTCCACGTCGAGAACACATAGGTGTAGAACAAGAGGGCGAAGTAGTAAGGCGGTGACAAGCTACACTCCTTCATGTCAAGAGAAAGCTTCAGTTACCGTAGGATTCGATGAATGTAATACATGGCCCAGTTCAGCGGTGACATGGCGCGTTTCTTGTTCTTGTAGAAGTCTTTGAACCTGTTCTCTATAAGTTCCACGGTTGTAACGAACCAAATGAAGGAAAGGAGAAGCCCAGAGAGGAAGAAGAAGGTGTCCACGGCGAGGTAGGACTGAAGGATGAACTCCGTGCCCCAGTGCATTGTCACTAACACGACGTCGTACGGATTGGCTGGAAAGAATTGATTACTCGCAACGAATGGCGCCTTATACTCACTGGCTAGATACATGAAGTATGAAAGCGTGTGGCCACAGGCAATCCAAGCCATTGATACAAACCTGGAATTCTTTTGTTTCAAGTGCTTCAAACTCGTCCAACCTCATGATATGAATGGGGCCGATTTGTCCGGGCTTGTTGCTGCTTTTCGCACTCAGAATTTCCAAGACATTTCGGTACAACGAGAACGCCATGAACATCCTGAACCACAGCGCTGAAATGGAAGACATTTCTCCGATTATGGATTCTCAAACTTTTATGAATCGGACTCTTCTTGAACTTCTCGCCGTAGATGTACTCGAAGCATCCAGCCACGATTGAGATACCAAAGAGGCCGAATACAATGGTACTGTAAAGTGGTGAAATTCGTCTTGAGACCCTTACTAGACGATATACGTGCCGGCGGTCTTCTTCTGAACCCGCGAATTCACGTCGTGAACCTCACAGACGGGATCGCCAAGGACGGGCACTGAAAGGTTTCTCAAGCGAGGTCCCGAATACCATTAGCAACGAGAGCTCGAACAAGTCTCTCAGCGTCAGCATCCGGACAGGATCGAGGCATGCAGATGTCGACCTTCAATTGTCTGCCACCACAGGCCCCATCAATAGTGTAGTTGTTGAGCGCTTGGGTGAGATAGATGCTGAAACATACAATGGACTGGTTTTGAAAGGCCTACCGGTAGTAAGAGCCCCAAATAGTCCAGGTGCCGTTGATAACTGCCTTGGTCTTTCGACATTGAGTGAAGAGACCGTTGAAGTTGGTGCGACCGAAGAGAATACCCGAGGAGAACTTTGCTGAGGCATCCGCCACTGCAAAAAGATGTTCAGTGAAATGGAGGTTTTAGCTTAGAACTTTATCGGTATTTGGGCGCAATGTGCAATGACTCGACGCTGTCCAGCAGTACAAGTATCTTAGTTCTTGCTCGCCCTCCCAGTGTACACGCAATTTCAATCGATCAGAACACAAAGCTTGCAGCAGAGTTTTCGTCACAAAACAATCACCGACGACACTAACACACAAGACCCTGAAGTCTGACACGCCAAGCACGAACGCTCAACCCTCACACCCATTCGCTGACTGCTTTTCAAAATATTAAGATGAGGAAAACGCGTTCTTTGAAACAGTCAGCTGCTATACATCATTCATTCATTTCAGGATTTCCGGTGTATGAGAAGGCACGCGCCGTGCTTTGTAAAGATCCCTCCAATGGTCTTATCTGCGTCTACTGGTCCAGCTGCCAGTGATACTCCCTCTTGGAGACGCTCTGAACCTTGGTGCTAATTCTGCAGACCCGCGAGCGTCACGCGTAACAAAGCCACTACGCAAACAGTCAGAAACGCGTGAACGATTGAATTTCCCGGACAAACTCATGCTATTATTGAACTCGAGTTGCTTATGAACAAATATTAGTGATCCAAAACGGTGAACTGACTGGAAACAATGGCGTATTCGGCTTGCGTTGCATTATTGAGGACAAAGGTGCCATTGCGAATCTTCTCCAACAGAGGTCCGACTTGACTGGCGAGATAGCCACAATCGGCCTGAATGCTGACTTTGAAACACAAGGGCAGAGGGTTTACGTTGCACTGAGGATCTGAGATATTGGCAAAGTCGGACGCTGTGAGGAGACTGTAAAAGTCGAAGGACTCCTCGAGCTCCGGTGTGTAGTGAATCTGGAACACGAAGTTGCTTAGTGGTTGTGCTAGTTTTGCTTTTTGGACACAAGGCTCAGTTCTCGCTCATGAAGACAAAAACGGAAGAAAAGGCATCACGAGCTGTAAATGACGCGGCAAAACGGGGCGCTATCGGTTTCAAGCGGTTGCCGCTTGCTCCCTCGAATCCCCCGAGCATTGATTCAGCTTTGTATAGCATCGAGGAAGTTTTCCCAGACTCAGAACAAGTTTGAAACCTACTTTAGGAGGATGCCGGAGGTCTTCCATTCGCTCAGCGAGATCTCCTATTGAGGGAATTTGGGCATAGGCGAAGGCGACGAGGACGACGGCTAAGACTAGCCTCCGAGTCCTCCACATTTTTGTGACACCTGGAATCGGCGGTTTCAGCGCGAACGGAGTAGATCGACATCAACGACAAGACAATCAGGATTCCTTCCACACCTTTTTCTAGCAAAAGAGCAAGAGTGTGTCTGCGAGTACATCATGCATTGCTGAATGTGTAGAATGTTAAAACCTGTTTCAACAGAGCGGTTGGTCAGGTTCCAAAGAACAAGGATAAGAAGCAAAAGAAGCTGTCAAAAGGGGCTCGCGGAACGACTCATAAAGGTGATGAACGAAGGGGGACTCGTGAATACTCCGAGGCGGGCCGTTATCGAGGCGAGAAACACAACGGAGAGAAGCCGGGGCGGACGAGTCGAAGTCTCCACGCACACAAAGGAAGAAGATGGAGAGGGCACTCGACTCCTCACTCCTTGCATGGGCATTGCCTCTAACAATAAGCCGATTTTCTTGCGGCCATTCTAAGACGCGGAGGGGGCGTCGAAAACGTGGACCGAGAGTGATTGACAGGAAGGAAGTTGCATTGTCCTGGCTAGTGAAGTCTAGAATCCAAGTGATCTCTAAAAGTAGCCCAACATCCACGTACATATAGCAATCACGCACTGCGGCAAGAAGAAGATCAAAAAAAGCGCAACACAGCCAAGCAGCCAAGCCAAAATGCACCCGATTCCACGATTAGCCACAAGTTTTTCGCCTATAGTAAAATAATAAAGTTGAAAACGCGAGATAACCGCCTTAAAACTCCTGACATCAAGGATCAGCTCGACACTCCGCGTTCTGGTTCTTCTCTGTCTTATTCAGAGGCGGTCTATTTCAGCTGATTAGCCCTGTCTCTCTCCATTTCAGTCCTTGTGCTGCAAGAGGAGTGGAGCTGAAAAGGAAGTCTGCTTGTCCCTTTCGAGGTCTCACATCGTCCGATCCCGCCCCTTTCAAGGAAACAAAGGAGAACTCTGGGATCTCCGGGTTGAGGGCGGGTGACGGGGGCCGTCGTAAAAAGCAGGCGAGACGAGGGGGTCAGATGCACCTTGCTTCATCTGCTCCACTTCAATCCCTCCTTCCTGGTCCCTCTGTCCAATCAAGAAGAAGTATCGCCTGATGTGAAACTTTATCAAGACAGAGATCCGGATTGCAGTACCTCGAAGTATTCGCCTATTTTCGTCTTATCAAATCTCCTTTTTGCGATACTGCTTTGAAGGAGATCAAGAGTCCAATTCTTCGCAGTCAAGTTCTTTCATCTTGATAGGCAATGTTTCGGCATCTGCACAATGCTTCATGTTGCTGCTTTTCTTCTTTCCATCCCGTGAACAACGTCAGGAATACTTCCATCCTTTCCAAGATCAATGAAACTGCAGATCAGCACAAGCAGTCCAAGTCCATGAAATGCGAGTTGGCAATCTCAACCAGGAAGCCTTCTCTCTAATGATTCGCAGTTCAAGACTCGTTACTACAGACCAAAAGGATGAAGCCTCAATGTCACACCGTTTAGACCTTTTGTCCTTGCGCTTCAATTTTCTCGGCGAAGAACGGTTCATTTCGACCAACGTGATCCGACTATCAAAAAGGAAGTGAGAGGCTGCTTTGAAAGTGCAGAGGCCACGCGGGCGAGCGGGTTCGAAATCACCGGCGTCACACCATAAATCAGACACCCGGCGGCCCTCTTCTCCTCCACTCCGCTTCTCTTTCAGGGAGCTTATCGAGCCATGTCGGGAGGTTTCTGGCCGGGGCGTGTTTTTGTCGTCTTCGCCCCGAACAAAGTATCATGCGAGGAATTCTTCAACGGTGAGGAGACGGATTCCAATCGGGCACTATCGCTTCTGAGAGGAAAGTCTCTATTGAACAAGCACGAAAGAGCCCCAGAACAATGAGTATTGGGCGATTCGATTGGATTTCTCTTGATTGAGAGTTGATTGGATGACCATTGGAGGTTGACGGAAAAGAAACAGTGGAACTTTTACCCTTCTGTCCAACCGCCTAAGCCTAAACCTAGGTCCATAACCCAAGTGGCCAGACAAGCCTGACCCTATTGAAGCCTGAAAAAGCGCTTGAATATCTCAAACGTTTACGAGTATTGTGCTAAACAGAGAAGAATGATAAAAATGGTAATTGAATGCTAGACTTTCTGACTAAAGAAATCAGAAGATTGCCGGGTGTATATCTGAAGAGGCTCGGTCCACCATGAAAGATGTGTGCTTGGAACGGCCGGCGTACGCTCAACGCATGTTGGCCCGTTTCGTAACGCCCTAAACGTTTTGCGGCTTCGCGACGATATACCTGCGCAATGTTATATGCTTGTCGAGGCAGCGTGCAACAGTCCGCAGCGTTCCATGACTTTTCTCGAAGTCGCAGAAGTCTTCAAAACCGTCGAACACAGATTCCTGAGATAAGATTTGAAAAAAATCTCTTTCGCTTACTTGGACATCGCCAAGTCGGGGAAAATCGTCGATGAGGAATTGGAGTGCTGAACGAGCTTCCTGAAACTCTTTTTAAACTCTTGGAATCTTTCTTCCATTATGCAAAAGAGCATAATTTTGAATGAAAGTTCAAACCTGGCATGTGCGTACAGTTGCGTGTTCCCATGGAACGCGGCACGTCAAGTTTATGCCACCGAAGCTTTTCATAAGTTTCTTGAGGGTCACTTCGAGGTACTCGACGGTGTCAGCTAAAGAAAGTATTTAGTTTTGAGTTTTCTTTATCACTCTTGTTGAAGAACACGTTGTCATGCTACATATTTCTCCACTCACCACACGTTGCAGGCTGGCCATCGTTCCAGTCCTGCGAAATGACTCGATAATCGAAAATACTCTGAAGGATTTCCCAGAACATGTCCTCCTGCAAGCAATGCCGATTTCAACAGTTTGTCCATGGAAGCTAACTCGGTCGAAGAGGTAGGGTCCTTCCATGCACTCTCGGGCAGTTTTCCAACCGTAAGCGACAACGGCCGATCGCTAAAAGCGATATAATGGACATATTGTAATAAATGAAGGTTTTTGTCTCTATCAAGAGCCTACGGCCATATTTTTTTCGTCATGTTACAACAACTCACATAAATTTTAAACTCTTCCCGTCGTTGAATGCCCGTTTTACAAACGCCATGAAATCGCTCGAAGGCTTCAAAATTCCGGAGTCTTTCGAACACTAGCTTTCTTGCAGCGAATTTGATGTCAAGTGGTCCATTTTCTGAAAAAAAGAAATGACCGATTCCGACACATAAAAGAGGAAAAAAGCAGCTCACTTTCTCTGTTGACATCGTGCTCATTAAGGACATCAGATTGCGCAGAAGTCCGAAGAACGCCTTGAAAGGCCTCGATTTTTGGAAACTAAAAATAAACGATTATAGTTAGGAACTGTCAAACCAGTTGAGTTTGCCCAGCAAATGTAAACGCTTCCTTCAAAAACTCTAGCGCTTCAACCAACTGTTAAGGTTTTTCAAAATGGTTTCGGCAAACTTTTAGACTCTGACTTGACGACCGATGAACAGAAATCAAGTCTGAAATGCCGTCCATAATCGATCCCTGCCGTGCCTCCAGTGTTCGAACCAAGTATTCCTTTGTGTCGCCTATTTATGCGTTAGAAATAATGGTAACTCACAGCTGGAGATATGCTTATAGCATCGTCGTTTGCCTACAATTTTTTAGTGTCTCCTCAAAAGCTCTTACAAATTTGATCCCGCCATTCCGTTACAAGTTGACGATATTCGCGAAGTCTTTGAAGAACTACCAAGACTTTCTGAGCCTAAACAATTACAGTATTTAAAAAAATTTTTAACAGAATCTTTACCCTGTCTACGCGAAATTTCAAATCTTCGTCTTTCTTCGTAATCCTCCACTGCTCAAATCCGTCGAAATCTCGAAGAGCTTCAAAAAAGCGTCCTCTTGAGACGTCTAACAATAAACAATTTTTGAAAGAATTAAAAACTCTTCTTACACGCTGGTGGTTGCCAACGACGAATGAGATGGCGGAATTTCGCGTCGGGTTCATATCGCCTTCCATACGCGTGAGCAGCTTTCCAATCCACCTTTCCCATTGCGTCTTCAAGCCACCAAATGTGAGTTCGTGGCACTTGACGAGGCGGCGGCACGGGCTTGCTGCCGCCAATGCTTCGTAATGCTCGCCTCTCCAATGAACGATCGCAAAGGCTTTGCGCGCTAAAGGAAAAAGTTAGCGACATTAGGCGTAGGATTGACACCGTTTGACAACTTCATCGTTTTCCAATCTTGAACAACTTATAGCCGACTTACAGCGGTTGTATCACACTCTGAAGGCGCCAGGCGACGACTTCTAATTCGTTCCAGGTCCCCGTAAAGAAGACGCCGGGATTGCCGTAGTCATACTCATCCATTATCCCAAAGTTTATCGGCTGATCAGAAAAATCTTCGGCAATATACTGAAGCGCCGATCGAAGAGCCTGAAACGCTTATAAAACATTCATTAAAAAATAAAAAAAAAAGAATCAGAAGAGTTCAAAATCACTACGTACCCGGCTTTCCGTGAGATTCGGTGCTGTGCAACTAAATAAATCGAGGTAACAGGGGAGATTATTTGGATTGGCAATGGTTTTACAAAGATTTGCCAGCGTCTTTCTCGCGTATTCCGTTGAGTCGCCTGCACAAGAAAAAAAACATTCAATCTATACTAACCTTCAGCGGCTCCAGCTTCCCATCCATCAATTGCAGAACGATAATCGTAAACTGCCCATAGCATGCGACACACATTGCTCAGAAGACGATTACGACGCTGAAAATAAACTACCGTTAGTGAACAACGGACAAGCAAGCATCTGGCAGAATCTCTCTCGCCCGGGCACCAGTGGTTAAACGAGGGTGCTCAGTGAGCACCCCCTCCCTCCCGCCCGGGGACCGACCCTTCCGCACTTGCCTCCTAGGTTTTGTATTGCGCGAGATGAAGAAAAACAAGGCTGTTTAGAAGTTGTTCTGGCACGTGGTCAGCTTGCGGACAGACGCTGAAGACTGTAGGGGCACGCTGGAGAGAAATTCGCGCTTTGATCTATACGTGAACATAGGTCACTTGTCATCGATTAGCGTCAAAAATGTCTGAAGACCCCTGAACACCCCTGGATTCTGGATTCTAATCATCGAATCTCGGCAACCAAGTATACCATTCGATAGGAAATTTCATGCTCTTTCCAGCGAATCCCCCAGTTAGGGGGGTCGGAACGCGTTAAAATGGGGTAAACAGGCAGTTTTATGAAATTTGACCCTTTTCTGAACACCCCCTATTATAAACTGAACACCCCTGGAAGTTTGACAGGACATGTCGA
>JAQIXL010001428.1:0-18222 GCA_034700245.1 Poikilolaimus oxycercus
TTCGTCTCCGTTCGGTGTGGGCTACAACATATCTGAAAACGGCGCCAATCGGAGAACCTCGATTTCCCAACTTCCGCGGGTTTTCGATCTACACAGAAATTTTGTATTAAAGACGAAATTTGGGTTCCAGGAACTCAATTCAGACGACATCTCCGCCTACTGTAAGAGGAGAAAGTTCTACAGTACACCTAGAGAAGGGATAATGTCAAATGAAAGAACCGTGTAAACTTCCTAGTAAAAGGTTTCAAAGAATGCAGCCCTCACAATTCCTCAAGGAGGATTCAAACCGTGCTAATTACAACAAGACTTGCACAGTCTCCTCAAGTCGTTAGCACTTTTGATCGGTGAACGATGATCCTCTTTCATTTAGTGGAAGAGAGTCTTTTGTCGTTTGCTGGTTGCTTGCTCGAGTGATCTCATTCCTTGTCGTGCCTTCGTTGAGAGACTTCTTCTCCCGCGAAGTGTCGAAATGTCGAAGAATTACGGAATGACTGTTGTCTTCGAAGAAAAGATTGTCTACCGTATATCATTCGAGATGATCGACGGTGTGAAGACTCCTCAAATCGACAATCCCATCTTCTCTCCAAGACATCTCGAGTTTCAGCTGGTAGCTCGATCCATTGTAGACGTGGAGTTTCCCTTCGCCGTCTTTGTGGAATTGACCGAGACGACGAAGGCTGATCTCTTTGATGACTACGGTATCAAGATATCACTTCGACCACCAGGCAAAAAGAATCGACAAAGTCCTACACCTACAACTTTTCTCCCTGACCACTCAGCCCCACTTCACAAGTTCAAATTTGAGGAAGTGACCTTCGAAGATGTTTTGATCTTCAAATTCCACGACGTTTTTCCGCATCGCCGACAGTTTGTCGAAGGGATAAGATGGGGGGAGAAGTTTGGAGATTGCCAAATTGTTCTGACTGACGACGGGAAGAAGACTCTGTATGCCCATAAGTGTTATCTCGTCTATAGTTCGCCCTACTTTAGCGCCCTCCTCTACAATGACCACAACGAGAGGGCTGACATTGAGAAAATCATTGAACTTCCTGGTGTTTCCCAGAACACGGCCGTTCAGCCATGATCACCAAACTACAGTAATCAAATTAATTCGCGCGTATTTTTCTGTTTTCAATTCTTTGATATCTTGTGATTTTAGCCCAATACGTATCATTCTAAGGCCAGAACTGGAACCAGCGACGTCAAATTGCCCAGAATGAGAAGGATTTCCTGGAATATCTCGGTTGTGTCTTCCCGACGACATATCGTCCTTTTGCTTTCAAGAGGCTGGAGTTGCTTCTTCAACTGTCGAGTCGATTCGAGAACAGGGACCTGATTTTGGCGATTGAGAATTTTCTACTGGAGAAGAAGAAGAAGACGGCGAAGGAGAAGCGTCAGATGCTTGCCTGGACCGTCACCTATAATATGCGAAGGCTCTTCAAAGAAATGTCGATTTTACCGGTGAGAAAGAATGGAAAAGTCCGAAGCAAAAAGTGAGTGCTTTTCAAAGTCTTTGGTGTTGGCGGATTCTTTGTTTTCCCAGTCGTTAGTTGCGCGTTAGAGTTATTGTGCTGTAAGAAGCTTTTCCCAGTCGTTAGTCCTATCTTTCCTGCAGGTCTTTCTAAACTCACAATCAGAATAAAACTGTTTTTTTCAAACTCAAATACGTTCAAATTAAAGCAAACTTTCGTAAAAGGAAAGGGGACGGGCGTCGTGAGTCAGCCTGGCGAGAAGAAGACGGCAAGAGAAGAAATAGGCTATGAATCAGAGGCGTCTTCCTCCTTCCTCTTCTTCTCGTTCTGTCTTTTCCTCGTTGCGGCAATTTTCTCAGATGTTTCTCTTACTCAAAAATGGTTTCAGGTTTGCATAAAATTTATTAGTCGCCTCTCATAAAAAGACGACGAAGGAAGTTCAAATAAATATTTCTCAAATTAAATTCGTTCACTTCCTCTTGGAAAGGCCCCTAGAAAAAATAGAGTGAATGATATCTGCAAGAAATTCCAGAACAATTCCCGAGTCAATGCTTTCGAGTTTTGCGACGATCTGGCATGCGTTTCTGTGCTCTTTGAGTTGAACTTAATGACTCCAAGCAATCAAACAGCTGGAAGAACCGTCTCATTGTACTACACATTCTTTACTTCCTTGATAGCCGATTTCTCTGCGATAACGGATATGCCATGTTTTCAACAAGCCCTGCAGTTCAAGATAGAATGGACTTTCATGAAAGCGAAGAGAATGCGGACAATTTGCCAAAAACGCTCAGGCAAACTACTGCAAGAGAAGCATCAATTTCACCATCTGACAGTTTGAGGCGCAATCACAGCTCTACACCAGCAAATATTCATCATCGGAGAACTTCTGACGTTCAAATAAACTTGTTTTCAACCATTCGCTATGTTTATGCAAGAGTAAATCAAACGCTTCAGATTCAATCCCAGAATCGGTGAAAACCATTGCAGGTCGTCCAGGCAGTCTGACGGCTGCTAGAATGCAGCCCGCACAATTCCACTAGGAGGATTCAGAGAGTGCTAATTGCGACAAGAAGGATTCTTTTGGCACCTCCTCTTCAAGTTGTTAGCACCCGTAAATTGACCCTACTGTGTCCAGTGGAAGGAGTATTTTTGCCGCTCTCCGGTTGCTCATTCGAGTTTTCCCGACTTTGCCGTTTCTTGCTTCACATCTTCGTTCTCTTGCTGAGCGTATAAATGTCGCACATGGATTACTGGAGCAACGACGTCTTCGAGGAGAAGATTGCCTACCGTATCACTTTCGACGTGAAGGACGGCGTGAAGACTCCACAAATCGACGAACCTCTCTTCAAGGTTCATGATCTCGAGTTTCAATTGGTAATTCGATCCATTTATAACTTGGAGTTCCCTTTCGCTGTCTTTGTGGAATTGACCGAGGCGACAAAGTCAAACCTGTACGATGACTACGGTATCGAGATATCACTTCGACCACCGGGCAAAAAGAAGAGGCAAAGTTCTATAGTCACAACTTTTCTTCCCGATAATCCAGCGCCACTTCACAAGTTCAAAATCGAGGAGGTGGCTTTTGAAGACTTTTTAATCGTCAAATTCCACGATGTTTATCCTTATCGTCAACCGTTTGTTGAAGGAAGAAGAGATGGAAGGGACTACGGGGATTGCGAGATTGTCCTAGTTGACGACGGGAAGAAGACGATCTATGCTTACAAATCCATTCTCGCCTCTGGGTCACTCTACTTCAATGCCCTCTTCTACAACGGCTATACCGTGAGGCCTGAGAAGATATTCGAACTCCATGGCGTTACACAAAACGACTTTCTCGAATATCTTGCTTGTGTATACCCTTCTCTATTTCGTCCTTTCGAATTCAAGAGGCTGGAGTTGCTTCTTCAACTGGCGAGTCGCTTTGACAACCGTGTTCTCGTTTTAAAAATTGAAAAGTTTCTCCTGGAGAAGAAGAAGAAGACAGCGAAGGAGAAGCGACTGATGCTCACCTGGGCCGTCACTTATGAGATGCGAAGACTTTTGGAAGCCACTTCTAGCCGACCAGCGAATAATAAAAAAGCTCTAAAGACGAGTACTTCTAAATTGTTTTGTATTCGACAGAATCGTTAAAGTTTCCAGTTGCATTGTAGAGTTACTCGTTCTTTGCCGTAAGATTCTCTGACCTTGTCTGCAGATCTTCATGCGTCCAGAATAAAACTGACACCACAGCTGATTGTGAGCCAGCCGTAAACCCCTTAAGATATTGTCGGCGGTCATGAAGTCCTTCGAGGGGACTATGAACATTTCGAGCTTGATGTCAGATTGAAGCTGATGAACGAAGTTTCGAAAGAGAGTGTTGGTGACATCAGCAAGCATCTTCTTTCCTTCCTCTCTCTTGGATGAACCGTCTAAACTTATTCCTAGCCTTCCTTCTTCATCCTACCCAGAGAATGGTCAAATAGCCCGACTGGGCATTCGAGTAGCCCGTTCGGACACGGGGGGAATTTTAAACCTTTTTTGACAGCCCAACAGGCCCCGAATTTCCTCGCCGAGCCCCAAAGGCTCCCAAGCGAACCTCAGTATGTTGTAGTAGGAAAGAAGATATCTGCTGATGTCACCGACACTCTCTTTCGAAACTTCTTTCATCAGCTCCCAGTGACATCAAGCTCCAAATGTTCATAAACGCTGCGCCGGAGCCGCTTGAGCTAGTGTCGACAGAGAAAGTTGTCATGAAAGTCGCTCTTATTATAATCTTCTTGGCCACGCAGAGGGCCACCCCATTTCCTTCAGATATAACTCCTGAAGATCAGAAAAGAGCAGCCGAAGTGGGCGACCAAGTCGACACGGACGGTGATCGTTATATTACTCTCGATGAAGTGCTAGCGTTCAACCTCTACGGTCTCGGCAAAACCATCCTCACACATCTGCATGTTTACTGAATTTTTCCCGATTTTTTTTCTCTTCAGCTTTGAAACCTACGGCCACCCGGAAGCGCCTCCTGGTTCTTGGGATTCTCATTCTCAGATAATGTTCGGCGGTTTCGAAGACCTTTACTTCGGGGCTCGAGACACCAAAAGAGCGCAAGTTCTGACAGAAAAGTTTGGCTTCTCTTTAGCTGAAATTATAAAATTCAGATACCAACTAGCAGACACAAACAATGACAAGATCGTTGACGTGCAAGAGTTCATTAACGCGTTCACCAAGAATGTGTACGTCACTGGAGTACTATAAATGTGACTTGAAAATAAAGAGAAAAAAATGAGGCCATGAGATTGAAACGTAGAAAAACAACACCGTGTGGGTGGATAAATTTTGGAACGCTCGGCTTCGGCCGAACCAAATATGGTAAATATGGTTTTAAAAAAAAGAAAATGAGGTTTATGGTGATGAAGTGGCGATATTGGGATGCAAGACGGACGACGACGACAGTCGGTTTTCGATATGGACGATGAAGACAATGATCGAGGCAAGTCCATTACCACTAGCAGCACGAAGAACAACTCTTTCTCTAGCTCCCTTCCCCTTTTAGACAAGATTTCGCGTTTGAAAAAGATTGAAAAAGAGCGATAACCTCACAATCGGATAATAAAGTTTAAGCGGTTCATACAAGAGAGAGGAACGAAAGAGAATGCTTGTTGACGTCACCAACACTTGACTCTCTTTCGAAACTTCTTTCATCAGTACCCAGTGACATCAAGCTCGGACGATGTTGTTCTTCCAGGGAATCGACAGAAAATTGCGGCGTTTATCGCGTGCTCAAAAATGATTTCAGGTCTGCATAAAACAGATTAGTCGACTCTCATAGATACATAGAAGCCGAAGACAAAGTCTAAATAGTTTTCAAATTTGATTCGATGATATGCGAAAGCGATGTACAATCTTTTTTGAGATCAGCTTTTCTCAATATTTAACTGAAATTTATCCATTTTCGTGAAAGGCAAGGAGACGAGCGTAGTGAGTCAGCCGGGCGAGAGAAGGGCGAGAGGAGAAAGAGGCGATGAATCAGAGGCGCCTGGGTCCTTCCCCGGTCTTCTCGTCCTCTTTACTCGTGCTTTTCGGCAATTTTCTCACCATTTATCGCGTGTTTAAAAATGATTTCAGGTCTGCATAAAACAGATTAGTCGACTCTCATAGAAATAAGTTGAAGGAAAGTCTAAAATTGTTTTCAAATTGGATTCGATGACTTGTTGCTGAAAGGTACAGTCCGAATTGATTTTGGCAAGAAATTGCATAATCTCCCCGGGCACTCTACACAAGGGATCAAGCCTCTCACGGCGCAAACCAGTGAAAATTAGCCGCGCTAATCTCTCGCCGGCTTGCTGTTCGTTCTTCAGCATGTCTTTGTGACCGTTTGAGTTGAAAGTAATCGCTTCAAGGAATGAGTTGCACGAATGAGCACGGACACTATCAGTCTTTTTCTGCTTGCACCATTTCTTCACTTTTGAGAGGATTTTTTTGAGATTGCGAGTTGGTAGGCATTCAACAAGAATGGTTGTTTTGATTCCAATAGAACAGGCAGCAACCAACAAAGACAATGAGCCCAATTGATCGAAAATTATCTGGAAAATAAGACTATTAATTTCTCTCTGGTAGTTTGAGATGTGACTACAACGCGCACACCACAAACGGCATTGTCGGAGGATTTTTAGTGTTCAAATAAACATTTTCAAAATTCGTTTACTACGTTTATTTGTGGGAAAAAATCAAACGGTTCAGATTTTTAGTCGCAAACGATAATCGGTGGACGATAAATGAATGCACTTTAGGTGTGGAGACTGAATTTTCTCGTGCCCTTGCATTCTTGTCTGTTGAGAATATTGAGAAGCGCCACTTCATCGCTTTTTCGCAGAATCCAGAGATCGTATTTCGCGCTCTTGGGCGACAGTTTGCTTGCGATAAATCACGCGGAGAGTACAACATTTCGACCGCCAAGTCCACGGATAAAATTTATTTCGTTGGCTAAAACAATTGAAGGCAACTTTTCTCGAGATTTAACTAAAATCCATTGAATTCTATTGAAAGGCAAGAAGCGCGCCTGTGAGTAAGCCTGGCGAGAGAAGGACGGCAAGAGAAGAAGAAAGAGACGATGAATCAGAGGCGCCTGCCTCCTTCCCCGTCTTCTCGTCTACCTCCGCTGGTGTCTTTGCTTTGTCGTGGCATTTTCCTGCATTATTTTTTGTTAGCTCAAAATGATTTCAGATCTGCATAAAATAGATATTCGCGTCTCATAGAAAGACGACAAAAGGATTCTTTCTCAAATTCTACTCGTGGTATTTTCTGGAAAGCATAGACTAAATTAATTTTGGCACGAAATTCCATAGATTACCTATGAACTGGCTACAAGAAATGAAAATCACATTGGGCAAACAAGGGAAAATTTTCCGAGCCACGTTTTCAACTAGTGGAACCATTCTGCCCGTTGCCTAGCACGTCTTTGAGCTCTTTTGAGTTGTGAATGATAACAACGAGTACTATCACTTAAAGAGATCATTAACAGTTTTTTAATGCTACCAAGAACACCATTAATTCTTTGCTTTCGAGAGGATCTTGCAGATAGCCGCATGCCATGCCTTCAATAAGCCTAGGAGGGTTTCGCTCAAGATAGAACAAGCAACAAACAGCAAAGATGGTAGACCCAATTTGTCGAAAACGATCAGAAAAAGTCTATAGCAAGAGAAGGCGCGATTTCACAGGCAATCGGCGTCGGACTTGTGGTGTCCAAATAAAGTTTTTTTTTAAATTATTCACCATGTTCACGCATGAAAGAATCCAACCGCTTAGACTTTCAGTCTTTATTGATAATCTGTCAACGCTTGATGGACAGTGTAGAGCGC
The DNA here is from genome assembly GCA_034700245.1 of Poikilolaimus oxycercus. Classification (NCBI taxonomy): domain Eukaryota; kingdom Metazoa; phylum Nematoda; class Chromadorea; order Rhabditida; family Rhabditidae; genus Poikilolaimus; species Poikilolaimus oxycercus. The sequence continues at coordinate 7,307 of JAQIXL010001428.1, forward strand.
TTACAATTAGACTGAATTCTCTTCTCCTCACCTTGGATTCCGGTCTGTAGAGAAGACTAATGGGCACGGTTTCGCCGCCTTTTTAGACCGTTTTTCGCTATTTTAATCGAAAGTCATTTTTTCAAGTCATTGCAGCCAGATGATTTGGTTCATGGATTTGGACTACAGCTGAAAAATTGATTTTTTTTGCTAAAAGAGAAAAGACAATAGTTGGCGCTCAAAATCCTTCATGTCAACCTCTCCCAATATCTGACAAAAATTTTTTTGAATTATTTTGAAAGCCAAGAAGACGGCCATCGTGAGTCAACTGGCGAGAGGAAGAAAAGGCAAGAGAAGGCAGAGGCATGAATCAGAGGCGCCTTCCTCCTTCCCCTCCTTCTTGTCCTCTCTTACTGCTTCGCGGCAATTCTCTCAGCATTTATCGCGCACTCAAAAATGATTTCAGGTCTGCATAAACTGACGAATCGCTTCTCATAGAAAGAAGCCGAAGTCTAAATCGTTCTCAAATTCTATTCGATGACTTCTTCTTGGAAAGCATGAACTGAATTGATTTGTCCAGAAATTCCATAACGTATCGATGTTCTGTACACAAGAGACAAATATTGAGCCAACCAGTGAAAAAATTACCGAGTCAATCCTTTCAACCGTTGCAAGACTGCTGCTCACTTGGTGGGCAGTCTTTCTGGTCTTTTTGAGAGGAAAAAATCGAACAGCTGGGAGAGCTCACGGCCTTTCTCGTGTTATCAATAGGGCTCTCCAGCTGATTGTGAGAAAATCGGACATAGGGGATATGTCATGTCTTCACCAACCACGCCCAATTTCTCGAAAACGATCGTACAAAAGCTCTTATTACAAGATAAGAAGGACGCCGAGAAGAGCATAAATATGCAATTTACAAAATATATTCGATGGCTTCCTCTTGGAAGGCACAGACTGAATTGATTTCTGCAACAAATTCCATAACGTGCTTATGCACTGTGTACAAGAGGTCAAGCTCACACTGGGCAAACCGATGAAAATTTGTAACGACGATAATTTCAGCTATGACAGAGTTAGTACTCATTTCATGGCATGTCGTTGTGACATTTTGAGTTGAAGTAACGAATCCAAGAAATCAGTTACACTAAGAGCACATTAGCAACATTAACAATCGCTTTCATCGTAAATCCAAATTCCTTGCTTCTTTGCCGATTTCATCGAGATAATGGATGCGCCACGCTTTCAACAAAATCTGGCTTTTCTTTCAAAATTGAACCGGCTTTCAGTAGTCGTTGTAGATAATGGGCTCAATTTGTCGAAAAGATTGGAAAAAGCTTCTACAACCACAGAATCGATTTCTCGTCTGGCAGTTCGAGGCGGAACCGCTACGTATTCTTGCACTATAATCGTCATTCCGAGAGGCTTTTTGGTGGTCAAATAAATTTTTTGAAAGTTTTTGTCGTGTTAGTGCATGAAAAAATCAGGCGGAGCAATCTCCATATTTTGCTCGTTCGACAGTTTGCTCGAATCTTTTTTTAACTCCTTCCACTAGATTATTTGTTGCATAGTTTTAAAAAAAAGGTTTATTCGTCACACAACGCCGGATTGTAACGGATAACGTTATTTACTTTCACTAGTCCAAGTAATCATTGGCAAAGCGTGAAGAAGTTTGTCGAACCTTCTTCACAAAGTACGCTTCGCCTACAACTTCTATGTGGAGATTCTTGATCCAACCGCTTTCGACCTCCTGCAGGACAAATTCTTATCCTTCTGGTTTACTGAGGATTTGGAACTTTTAGTTCATCAATGGTAATCTGTCACTTACTTGCTTGAAGACAAAAATTGCGCCCATGGATTGTTTTGGCTGTGAGACTGCAGGGTTTTTTTGTTCAGCGAATGAGATTTCATCATCAAATGCCTAAACTTAAGAAAAGATGAATTCCTTCTACCTTACCTTTTCCATTGACGAGGCATTGATTTTATTGTTCTTCATTTCTTTATTTAAATTGCCTGGTTTGTGATATTCTCGTAGGACGAAACGCTTGCATTGCGAACTTTTTGTAAAGTTTCAACTTAAAGGCGACTCTTCCTTTCCAAGTACGACACTTTTTCTTTTTTTAAACAGAATAAAAATGATAGCGAGCTTGTGAAGCATTTACAGCTTCTTTTCAGGTCGTCGATATAAACAGCAACCTGAAATTACTCGTTTAAAATGACACAAGACATTAAAAGAGCGTGAATCGAATAAAGCACGGAATGGAGTGGCGAACAGGTTTACGTTGAGAGATTTCGCCAATAAACGCGTAAAAATAATCAAGATAAAGGAGACACCCTTTGACCAGAGCTGGGTTCAGCATTTTCGTAAGAAAATTATTGATTTTGAGAAGCGAGCGACATCCAATGAGTCACCAAAGGGAGTCGCCTCTTTCCCACTTCCCACATGTTCCACTTTGTCCCGCCTTCCAAGATCTTACTGATTTGAGCAAGAATTTGCTTTATTTTGGTGAATCAACGTCGCTAGTGCACATTTTGTTCAGCAGTATGTATGCGATCATGAGGCGCTCAATTCCGTCAGGTGACGGTTGTCCGATGTGTCAACACAACTCGGACAATAAACAAAAGGATTATTTGGGGCAAAGCTTGCAGTGCTTCTGAACATTGCAACAACTAACGATTTGACCAACTCGACGTCCTTCCAATGACAAAACTGGAGAGAACGATAACTGCCCGCAAAACTGCTCACGATGGCGTTTCCGATCTGTAGTGGACTTTTCGTTACACCAATCTTTTCTTAAATTAGGCATTTGAAATTCAAACAATACATACAGAGATTTCGTTTTCTAACAAACTTGCAAATTCCACGGCTGTAATGGCACAGCGGCCACCAACAAGATGCAGACTTCCCGTAACGAGAACCTCGACGTCGCCGCCGCCTAGCTCTTGGATGTAGCTCAATGCCGGCAGGAAACGTCACCTAGGCTTACCTAGGCAGTCACCTACAAGATGCCTAGACTCTCGTAGCCGACCCGACTAATGAGAAAGAATGTGACGGCCAAACAGTCTTAGTGTTCTTTCCCGGCGTTTATATGCGTTCTAAAAACGAGTTAGTCATACCTAGCTTGCTTGCAGTGCAAATGCTGAGCCCAATTTTCCCTGCGTAGCATTTTCGTCAGGTAAACAAGGCCATCTTGAGTGATAAGAGCACTGCGTGTGAGCCTTTAAGCCTTCGGGCCAGGGACGCTGAAGAAGTGAGAGTGTTTGAATCACTTTCAAGCACTTTCTCACAATTATCTCAATTTTTTTACTATTCTACGTCATTTACAATATTGTTTATCCATAGTAAATTCAATTCCGAACTTGAACGTGCTGTGCTGGCTCCTACATAAATATAGTTGGATATGAAACTTCTGCTAACTTTATTCCATTGCATGACATCTAAAACCTTTCAATCTTTTTTTTTTGATTCTTTTGAAATATTGTAGACCATCTCGGTGTCGGGGGAAAATGCATTAATTTCGCAATACTATATCTGGGTCAAAGGGAGGGAAACACGCTTAGTCATCAAGCAAGCAACTCGAAAGAGACCAGCAGGGTGAACATCTGCGGCTAGACGATTCCATTGTATTGTGTACATATGAATGCGTAGTATCTAGATATTTCCCGAAATCATGCTTTTAAATTGGTCGTACCTCACTGAACGTAATGCCATTTCGACGGTCGATCCGCGAACTGCCGGCGTGCAAACTGTCACGCATACAATAACTGTTTTCAGAAAAGACAGTACCCGCTCATGGGGCGGCTTCTTGAACTACTCGTTTTACCAACGGCCACTCTTGTTCTTCTGATCTACACTGTTCTGTCAGTCGAAACAAGAGATTGCTCTGGTACTTCAAACTCCAGCAATTAAATCTTGTTTTAGGGCATGGTCGTTTTTGCGAATGCGGCATGACAGCGCCGCGTAAGAAGAGTGGTTTCCTGTGGAAACGCACTCTGCAATACAGTATAAGCAAAACCATCGCTGACATACAAAATTACTTTCAGGAGGGAACGGGTGCAAAAGTTGTTCCAAGGTGCTTAAGAAATGCGCCTATGGTTCGAAAGGCCGAGAGAAGATCAAGGAATTGGACAGCCTAATAAACTTTCTTCAACCTGTTTATCCAGCCGACCGTAAGTTTCTGAAAGCCGGCTGCAATCTAGCCGCGCATTGTCAGTGCTTGTTGTCATGCCCTTCGAAGAACGAATGCAAGCAATGACTCCTCGTCTAAACGAACTCGTGGCATCCATTGACGACATGATATCCGCTTCTTCAGCAGACGGCAAGTCTTAGAAGACAAAGCCAATAAAATAAGCTTGCTTTTTCAGCTCTAGGCTTTGAAGACTGTTACGGTACCGAATTGCTATCGATTTCTGAAAAAGTAAATGAACTAGCTAAAACATTCCAGTATTTGCAACCTGCCGATCGTAAGTCTTTAAATGTCACACTGATTGTGAGATGTGTAGAACGGGCATCGAATAATTCAGTGAACTGGAGTAGTCGTTTGGAACAAACGGTCAAGTCTCTCTTAAGAAACACCACTAGTTCTCACGTCGAGTTTGTTGAACGCGCTTCTAACAGCTGCCACAGGTTTGTTTCGCAGAAAATATATAATACGGTATGTTCAGCACCGCCACGATTGACCCGACTAGGACAGCACAGTTTCATTCCTTAATTACGAACTCTCTCGACGAACTGTGCCAGGAGTTCAGTGGTACGGTAACACAGACAAAGACAAGGACGAACGCTACGCTACGTGCTCAGGCACTTCCTATTCTTGTCGTCATCTTGACAATCGCAATTACTTGGACGGTTTGTTTGCATGCTAATGCCGAGAATCAATTGTCCACAACTTTAAAAATCTTGTGCACTTTAGAGAAACCAGCCGATCGATCAAAGAACGAGACACGAGAAGATGCCGATGCGATTGATTTCGAAATGCTGTGCCATAATGCAGTTGCTTCGAGAGCAGAATACGGAGATGACAACAGAATTGGCAACGTTACGACGAGAAAGCGCTCGATGGAAATCAGTCGCCGAATGCATGGACAAGAAAATTATGGAACTTGAGGCGAAACTCGAACTTTCTCATGTACATCGTGGCGCCTGTGTTCGGCCTTATCACTCCGATGACGAAGATGAGGATGATAGTGGTAATGGCACGTTGCTATACTAATTATCAAGTATAAAAAACAATTTAACAACATCAAGTTCTCATTGCGATTGTTTTCAGCTGTATAAAGTGCTCTGCCATAGTTGCTCAATGGATTTTGTAATAGAGTTAAGTCTCAATGTATCGCACCTTACATTTATTCCTTTGCAGTTAACAGTAGACTTTTCAGGAAAAATCGTCGTCGAACACTTTCTGCTGTAGTGCACCTTTCAGCAAGGTTTGCGACTCCTATAAACCATTTTGTTGAGCAAGACAGTTTTTGCAGCTTGCTCGGAATACAACCATGTCGGAGACAATTGCACGGATTTGGCCCGACCAACTACTTATATTTGTCAAACAGCTAGGAAACGGCAGCTACGGTCATGTTTATTCGGCCATACCGTAAGTGCTGTTCGAAAAATGTTTTCGATGTTTTCGGAGCAAAGAAAATATTGAACACGAAACATTTCAGCAAGTGCAACAGTAACAGTAACCAAAACTGTTTTGCTGTGAAAGTCATTCTTATTACGACGAGCAGTGAACGGTACATACTGCGAGAATTATACTGCATGAAGAACCTTTGTCATCCCAATGTAAGTTCTAAAGAGAAAAGTCTTGCTATGACACAGATTCTTGGAATGCATTTCGCGTACACGCCACAAGAATCTGCGATAGACTTGCGAGAGGTCTGCATCGCAATGCCACTGATGGACAAGACGTTAGCTCAGCTGATTCGATGTGAAAAGGTTTAGAGAACTTTGCATCATTTGAGAATTTTTGCAGAATGAGAGGAAGAAAATGAGAGAAAAGAAAAAAGAAGATGACGACGATGATAAAGACACGTATGACGCCAACATTGACAAGCAGCTTTTAACGCACGGCACAAGGGCGATAATATTTTTTCAATGTCTACAAGGGCTTGCGTATTTGCATCAAAATGGCATCGTGCATCGCGTATGTCGGCATTTCTGGTTCATTAAAGTTTGCAGGATATTAAACCGAGCAACATTGCCATCAACGACAAGGACGGTGTAATAAACTGCAAGCTTCTGGATTTTGGACTTTCACAGATCGGACACGTTGTTGACACAGAAAATTGCTTTTCGTCTCCCGTCGGTTCAAAGCTTTATATGGCTCCGGAAATCGTCAATCGCAAAAGTTATAGTGCCAAAGGTTTTGGATATCAGCTGAAAGAAACAAATTCCAGTCGATATTTGGTCCCTGGGCGTCTCTTTCGCGGAGACAATCCTGCCCGAGCGTCCTTTTGTTGAAGGAACACCAGTGGAAGTTATGCGGAAATTCATTGGATATAAAGCAGAAGAACCATTATGCATTTTATTCCCGGACACCCTCTTTGATGAAGACGCTTTACCGTCTGATCGGCTCTTCGATGACGACGTAAATGAAAATGCAAACAAGCGTACCGGTATGTGCAAATTTTGATTAATTCAACTGGCACGTTAAGGAGAAACCGCTCGCGAGGTGCTAAAGAAAATGCTGGTATTGAATCCTAAAGAGCGTGGAACATGCACGGAACTCCTGGAACTTTCTTACTTGGCGAGAAATTCGAGAACAGTCGAGGAGTCAACAGCAATCTGCCCGAAATATGACAAGACACTGGAAAACACCTTTGAATCGTGCAGAAGTGAGCGGGTTAAAAAAGAGTTTTACGTCCTAGACGCAATATTTGCACTGCTCGAACCCAATCAGCGGCATATTCTCCCAGAAAATTGTATGATTTTACGTTGTATTGGGTTGAGCCATAATTTTTCGGACAGCTTTTCAAGTTTCGAATTTTTAGCTTTTTATTTGTATTCGAAACACTTCTCATCAACACTGTAGACACTATCAGGCCCCAATGTTATCCACCACCGGAGAGGCACAGACTGAAAGCTTTGTAGAAAATTCGATAGAAAACGTTCAACAACTAAACTTTTGTCCGGAAAATTTGGCTCAACCCAATACATAGTGACACACTATTATGTTACAGCTGGTGAGGCTAAACCACCTGCTCATCCACCGCCACCGATCCAAAACAATGCCAATGTTTCACCAGTTGAAGCTCTCGTTTCGGAAGAGGATATTTTGGCAATGGCTAATCTGGATTCTTAAGGAAAAATTTTGAACGATCCCCACTTGAGAAGTTTCCAAATCTTAACCGATAAAGCCTTCAAAATAGACTTCGGTTAAAAAGAGACAAGGCAACTTTTCAAGATTTAATTAATGTTTTCGACTTACTTGAAAGGCATGAAGACGAGTGTCGTGAGTCAGCTTGGCGAGAGGAGGACGGCAAAAGAAGGCAGCGGCAATGAATCAGCGGCGCCTTCCTCCTTCTTCTCTTCATCTCGTCTACCTTCCCTCGTGTCTTTGTGCCATCTTGGCAATTTTCTCGGCTTGTCTTTTGCATTCTCAAAAATGGTTTCAGATGTGCATATGTACAACAGATTTGTCGGTTCTCATAGAAAGACGTCGAAGGAGAGAGCATAAATAGTTTACAAAATATATTCGACGACTTTCTCTAGGAAAACACAGACTGAATTGATTTCTGCAAGAGATATTCCATAAGGTGTCCATTCACAGTGACTAAGAGATCTAGCGAACACTGGGCAAACCAGTAAAATTTTGTTGCGTCATGCTTTCAGCTATTACGGAGTTTGTGCTCATTTCATGGCATGCCTTTGTGTCATTGTGAGTTGAAAGTAATGGATTCAGGAAATCTGTTCCACGAAAGAGCACGTTTACAATATTGATAGTCTTTCTCATCGTCAAGTCTATTCTTTACTGCTTAATCGATTTCGCTGAGATAACGGATGTGTCATGCTTTCAAAAAAAATCTGGCTTTTCTTTCAAGATTGAGCCGGCTTTCAATAATCAGCTAAATTAATTGACTCGATTTGTCGAGACGATCAAGAACAAGCTACAACAAGATCAGAGCCAATTTCACCATCTGACACTTTGAGGTGGAACCACTAATCTCGTACTATAATCGACATCGTGGGAGGCTTTTTGGTGCTCAAATAAATTTTTTAGAAGCTTTTGTCGCGTTGATGCAAGAGAAATTAAACGGTTCGCACCGTATTTCGCTCTTTTGATCGAGAGTTTTTTTTTTCAAGTCATTGCAGTCAAATGATTTGGTTCATGGTGTTGGACTACAGCTAAAATTGATTTTATTTGCTAAAAGAAAAAAAGAGAAGTTAGTGCTCAAAATCCCTCATGTCAACCACTCCCAAGATTTGACAAAAATTTTCTTGAATTATTTTGAAAGTCGAGAAGACGGTCATCGTGAGTCAGCTTCGTGCGAGAAGGAAAAGGCAAGAGAAGGCAGGAGGTTGAATCAGAGGCGCCTGCCTCCATCCCCGTCTTCTCGTCCTCTTTTACTCGAGTCTTTACTGCTTTTCTGCAATTTTCACACACGAAATCGTTTCCTCAAAAATGATTTCAGGTCTGCATAAAACTGATTAATCGCTTCTCATAAATAGAAATAAGCCAAAGGAAAGGTGTATCTCTTTCAAATTCTATACGATGACTTCCTATCGAAAAGCATAGACGGAATTGATTTCTGCAAGAAATTCCTTCATGGTCGATGTTCTGCGCACAAGAGGAATAATCAACATTGTGCTAACCAATGGAAAATCCCGAGTGAATTCTTTCTGCCATTGCAACAATATATCTCGCTTCTGAATTCATTTTTGAGCGCTTTTGAGTTGAAAAAATGATCATCTGGAGGAGCTCATTAAAGTCTTTTTCATCGTGGATCCTATTTTTTTTACATCCTAACCGATTTCGCCGAGATAACGGATATGGTAAGCTTTCAACGAATCTTACTTTATCTTTTAAGAATCGGATTTCAATAACCAGCGAAGAGAATGAACTCAATTAATCGAAAAGATGAGGCAAGAGCTACATCAAAGGCAGAGTCTATTTCATCGTTTTCCTGCTGCTCACTTTGTGGACAACCTTTCTGGTCTTTTGAGAGAAAAACAATTACTCACAGATCGATCAGCTGGGAGAGCTCACAGTCTATCTCGTGCAGTCAATAATGCTTTAAGATTGAGAAGCGTCGTTTCACCGCCGTTTTGTAGAAACGAGGAACGTATTTCGTGCTCTTGAGAGACAGTTTGCTTGAAACAGGCAGAGAGGACAACATGTTTAACCGAAAAACCTGCTGTTGAATATACACTTCGTTGGCTAAAAAGAGAAATCAACTTTTCGAGATTTAATTAATGCTTTCGACTTTCTTGAAAGGCATGAAGACGAGCATGGTGAGTCAGCTTGGCGAGAGAAGGACGGCAAGAGAAGAAATAGGCGATGCATCAGAGGCGCCTTCCTCCTTCGTCTACCATCGCTCGTGTCTTTGCTTCGTCGTGGCATTTTCTTGCATTAGTTTTTGTTAGCTCAAAATGATTTCAGATCCGCATAAAACAGATTCGTCGGTTCTTATAGTAAGACGCCGAAGAAGAGCATAAATAGTTTACAAAATATATTCGACGACTTTCTCTTGGAAAGCAGACCGGATCGATTTCTGCAAGAAATTCCATAAGGTGTCCATTCACAGTGTCTAAAGGATCAAACTTACAGTGAGCAAACCAGTGAAAAATTTGTTGCGTCAATGTTTTCAGCAATTACGGAGTTGATGCTCATTTCCTGGCATGCCGTTGTGGCATTTTGAGTTGAAGTAACGAATCCAAGAAATCAGTCACACGAAAGAGCACGTTTACAACAGTAACATTATTGTTAGTCGACTTCGCTGATTGTGAGATAACGGATGCGTCAACTTCAAAAAAAATCTGGCTTTTCTTTCAAGATTGAGCCGGCTTCCAATAATCAACGCGACATTGGATTCAATTTGTCGAAAAGATTGGAAAATGCCTCTATTGTACAACCACAGAATCGATTTCATCATCTGACAGTTCGAGGTGGAACCACTAATCTCGCACTACAATCGTCATTGTGGGAGGATTTTTGGTGCTCAAATAAAGTTTTTATAGCTTTTGTCGCGTTAAAGCATGAGAAAATCAAACGGACCAGATCTTTCAATCTAAAATAATAATCGGTGAAGGATTGATGAATGCACACCTTACAGAGTTGACCAGTTTTTTTTTTTCTCTTATCGTAGCCGTGCATTTCGGTTTGTTGAGAAGACTAACAAGCGCCACCTCACGGCGTTTCTGCGAAACGCGAGACTATATTTCTCTTGTTCGACAGTTTGCTCGAATCGTTTTTTAAATCCTTGCGATAGATGATTTGTTCATCTTGGGGATGGTATAAAAAATATTTATTAGAGGACTGCAAGCATTGCCGTTATTTACTTTCATATATAGTCCAGACAATCGTTAGCAGAGTTGCAACGCGAAGAGGTTGGTCGATCCTTCTTCACAAAGTACGCTTCACCTACAACCTCTATATGGAGATTCTTGATGCATCCGCTTTCGACCTCTTGCAGAACAAATTCTTATCCTTCTGGTTTAATGAGGATTTGGAAATTTTTAGAACTTCATCAATGAGAAACTTTCACTTACTGCTTGACGAAAAAAATTGCGCTGTATGAAGGTATTAGCTGTAAGACTGCACGGTTTTTTTTCGTTCAGCGAATGAGATTTCATCATCGGTGTGTCAAATACTTAACACGCGTTGTCTGAGAGGCTGGAGAATGACTTGGCACAGCGAATTTTTAATTTTTCTGTTTTGTGTTGGCCTAGGGGTAGTTTTTGACGTAGAATCGCGTGGCATACTCAGTTTCGAGCAAAAACT
>JAQIXL010001429.1:0-18216 GCA_034700245.1 Poikilolaimus oxycercus
ATTCTGCAAAAACTGAATGCACCAGCGTTCTCAGCGTAAAAAGTTGGTTATATGGTGACAGTGCCGTCCCAAAAGCCAACTTCCGCTAAATGAGGGTCCCTTGTAAGGAAGCGGTGCTGTTGGTGCAATCTTGGTCAAACCACATATCAGGCGCGTCTATCACCACACACCCGCTCTTGCCGTTCGGACAACCAGGAGCCCAGTTCGTATAGCTTGCTGTCTAAAAAGCGGAAAAGTGAAAAATTGTGTGAAATACACTTGCCTGTCCATCCAACCAAGTCCAAGCATCATTGTTCAAGTAGAAACCCAACCAAAAGAAGCCGGTGTTTGCGACGAAATCTAAACGTTCAAAATTTTTTGTTGCATAAGATCCTCTTTTCAACGAAGAAAATGAACTCCAGGCATAAGTTCTGGTTATTCTGATTATCGCGTAATCATTTCAGCTAGCTGTTTTCAGAAGAAACTAACATAAATAAAATTATGGAGCTTACCGCTAATTTCGTTGTTCTCGAAGCCGTTGAGAATTCCAATGAGCGTTGCCTTTGAGTTCATTGCTAGACACTTCGTCAAAGTCACTCCCCAGTTGTCCTAAACACAACATGCAAGAAAACTAATGAAACAGCTCACCGCGGCGCTCGTGAAATAATAGCATTTATTAGCGACCGTCTTCGAAGCGATCCATCCAGATGGGCAGTTGCCCTGGGGATTAGTAGGTGAAGTTGTAGAAAGCAGCTGATTCGGAGTTGTCGCCAAACTGTCACTTGGCTTAACCGTCTGCACCCATAACCTACCCCGTGGGCGTCGTTTCGGTCGCCGTCGCATTGTCGACAAAACAGCAAAAGTTCTGGAAGTCCAAAACGCTGTCACTACATGTTCCAGGCGCAGCTCCGAGATTCGCGCACACATCCACATCGAGACATCGCCATTGCTTCCAATAATCGTTATAGACCGAATAGACACACGCTCCAGAGCACTCGCGATTGCTTCCAATAAAAGTCGCTGGTTCAAATTCCATTTCAAGACCTTCACGACATAGAAGATCGTTATTGTTGGTTGTAGGATTCGGCGTTGGCAGCAGACCTCCTGGAGCCATGATATCCGGCGAAAAATTGCACAGCGAATCCGCACAACAACAATATTGCCTGAAAAACTTTTTTAAAATAAGAAAAAGCTAGCCTGAGATGTGTACCATCCCACTTGCAATGGTTCGAAGTCATCTCCGGGCCCCGCCAATAAGAAAAACAAGCCTCCATGTCCAGGCATTGATACATGGACGTCACGTCATCATCATATTCATGCCCGTACCGGAAGCCAGCGCAGACTTGGTCGGTTTGGCAGGTTTGAATGCTACCCTTAAACATTTCGTTGCAAGCAAAGAACAATTGCTTACGTAAAATTTGTCGTCCTTGCCGAAGCCGACGTAGCACGAGACTCTTTCGGTGAGGTTTGGATAGGGCTTGATGGGCCGATTGCATAGATCTCCCGTGCAGAAACACGTATACAGATCGTCATTGAAGATGCAAGAGCTATCGTTTGGAGCACCGACGAGGGTTCGGATTTCAGCCGGGGCACATCCGTAGACGACCGTATTGGAAAATGTGTCAAAGAAGTGCTTGACACAGAGTCCATCGCAGTTCTCGATGCCTCCAGCAAGATACGGCTGATCGTATGTGTCCACCCCAACATAACAGCGTCTAAATCGTTGATTTTAATTTTTCTAAATTTATTCTTGGATGGACTGCCAAGTTGTACTCTTGAGGTGCACTTTAGCTTGCGTCACAACGACCGACCGGCCTCTCGAACCCGTTGTTTGATCGATAAAGCGCCGGGAAAGCTTTCTCCTTCCCATGAAAGCCTTCCCTTGTCAAGGACAAAAGACCCCCTAAAGTCACCTCGTGCAGTTTGATCCTGGTGAGGCGGGTGGAAAATCGTCTAGACCGGCAAATTTGCTATTACAGTTGTCCTCATTCGAGCACGCGAATTGACAAGTGTTATTCGAGAAGTCATTTGGAGAGCATTCCCAGCCAGCATTTACACCATAGAAAGCGTTGTTGGTGATCTGTAAATTCGCATCTTTTCTTGGATTTCGAGCAGCTGACCTTCTCCGAGGCACAAGAAAATACGCGATATCTTCCTTTGTAGTAATCCCCCGCTTGATAGACAAGGCACTGCGGGTTCTCGGCTAAGCAATCCACCTTGAAAGTGGAAAAAGTCGATGTTTAAAAGCTATGTTTGAGCGAACGATACCGCAACAGCTGCATTCACACTTGTAGTGTTGACGCTGACGACTCCCACGGCACATTTAAGACTGGCCGCAGTGGCGAAGAGAAGAAGAAGAATGAAGAGAGAAAGCGGACTGCTTGCGTCCATGTCGAAACACATTAAAAAGGCTGATAGCATTCCAGGCAGTCTTTACCCAGCGCCGCACCACATCGCTGGGAGACAAACGATGGTCTAAAATTTTACTCCTTTCGATTCTACTCCCGCCTCCTCCGTTTTCACTGCGTTTTAAGAGCTCTTTAAGATCGTCAGGGATGCTTATCATTATTTTCTTTGCAGTGCAATTAGTTAGATGACAAGTTTTATTCACGGTATTCACTTGAAGGAGCACCGAGGCAAAAGTCACATAAGAAGTAGGTTTCAAGGCAGATGCAGGATGTTCTCCCTTCTTCCTCGTCGTTCACGAGCGCCAGGGGTTGGAGAAGACCCAACGCGGCGGCTTGTAGCAAATTGCTCCAAATTGCTGCAAATCGTCTTTTCTGATCGAGAAGAAGAGAACGAACCACGGTGTTACAGTCAAGATTGAGCCAGCCGCCGTAGACGCCGAGGCCGTTGGACGAGAATTGCATCGCTCCACAAGTGGTCTAAAGGCTCTTCTTCACAACATCTTAAAAGTCCTCACCCCCACAACATTGGCCGGATACCCCGAAGCCCAGTTGGTGTAGCCAAAAGTCGTCTGGTCGTCCCAGGCCCAGCTGCTCGTCGAGTAGTCGCCCTTGAAGCCGAGCCAGAGAAGAGGTGCAACGCCGCCGGTCTGACCCGTCAGAAGGGCTTGGATACGGACTGAAATCAACTCGTTCCTGTTAGGTGAAAGTCAAGCTCACGTTTGACTTGAGTGAGGCGAGCCGAGCTCTCGATGGAGGTGAGGTAGCCGCCAATGCCCTGACACCACGAGAATGCCTCCCAATAAGTTACATTCCATGCAAGCTGAGAACATTTGAAAAGCAACTAAAAACGTACTCCGTAGCAGGATTGCTCAAGTTGAACGGTGCCGTTGTTGGCGGGCACGAGTTGCCAGCCGCCTTCACATTGATCCGTCACTGAAACCCCGCTTGTGATATGTTTCAGAAAGTCAACGAACCATTAGGAACAGTGGCCGGATCGCAGTCGTCAGGCGTATGCACACCGTACCAATAGTTCCAACCCGTCAGGTTGAACGTGAACGAGTAAGCTGAAAAGGTCTCAGAGCGAAAGTCGCAATGAAGAATATCATACACTTCTTGTTGTGGTAGCAAGTAGAGCCCTGATGCGTGAAACCGTAGCAGCCGTCGTCGTCATCACAGTCCGAGGCGCACTGGTCGAAGCCGCAAGTTTTCGGGATTCCCCAGCCCTGGCAGCCGCTGTTGCCGAAGGAGTAGAAGACCTTCTTATGGGCGTCAGCGAGCTAAATGAGGGTTTTGTGGAGAAAAGAGAACGAACCGCTAGGAGGCAGAGGAGGCCGACCAGACACAGCACGGCACTGTAGCGAGACATTTCCGAGCACGTTCTCTTCTACTGAGGACAGTCCTTTTATATGCAGATTCTCGAGGCCGACGACACGCCCTTCCTGAAACAAGGCACAGTCCACGAGCAATCTCTGATCGGGGGAAAGTTTTCAACTCGAATAAGAGAACTACCATGTAGTCTTTTCAAAGAATTTCTGCGATGTTGTGGCACTTTCGAAGCTGACTCTTGAGGAGCGCTGCCGACTATTCGGTGAGCGTTACGAAACCTGCACAGGATATCTACATACTCTAGGTGTTGGCTCCCAAGAGGCTAATGATGTCATTGATTTCCTCGAGCTCATTCCCAAGAATCAATCACGCTTCGTGAATTCTGTTTCGGCCTTGTTTCGTTTGGTTTCTTGACCTGACAAAAGGGCAGTGTTTGTCTCGAATTCAAATCGTTCTTCTCGTTGTGCCCCGACGAGAATGTTTTTTGTTCTCCTCTGTCCATCTCTTCTCCCTCGGACTCTCTAGCGGGCAACGGTACCAGCCACCTCTCGGATAGACGCAATGGCTGTTTCTAGTCTTAATCCTGTTTTGCCGGCACTCACGACGAGACCAACTTCATTTCAAATTCACGTACGCCTCGAATGAACGTTTTTTTCCTCGGTCGTTCAAAACAACGAGAAACGTGTCCGAGCCGACGGATTTTGAGCCGTTTTGTGTCTTGATTTGTTCATCTTGAACTAAACCCTCTTCGATGAGATGGAAGCTATACGAAGCGGCGAAAGTTTGAAACTTCAAATCACGTGTAGAAACGGTTTCCCTAGTTTTGATTTCAAACACAAACATCTTTCTTGTTTTGACACATATATCTACATTTCTTTTAAGAATCATCTCATTGGGAAGTGACGAAGAAATAGATACAATAACAAGAAGCCACAATTTCTCATAAACAAGTTAACATTATCAGACGAAGTCGCCCGACGATGTTGGTCTCTGCTTTTCTTCTCTACCTTCTTTTTCAAAACACTCATGCGCAACCGTTCCCGGAGACTACCCGGAATGTGGTGGGGTTTGCCTCATACCGCTTTTTAAAACAAAATCTTAACTAATTATTTCCATTCCATGTTTAGCCAGAAATCATCGCATACTACGGCTACCCTGTTGAAGTGCACAATGTGACGACAAGAGACGGCTACATCCTCGCCGTGCACCGTATTCCATGCGGCGTGTCTTGTACGATTTTTGAGTTTTTAAAACCGAAAACTGTCAAAAATTCTTTCAGCTCGTTGTGTAGCGGGAGTAAAACGTCCGGTGATCTTCCTTCAGCACGGTCTGCTCGCTTCGAGTGCTGATTGGGTTCTCAACGGTCAATACGACAGCGCTGGTAGGGTGACGAAGAGAGTTTCAAGCGCGATTTTTGGTGTATTTTAGGCTTCATCTTCGCCGACGCCGGCTACGATGTCTGGATGGGGAATATGAGAGGGAATCGATATTCGCGAAGACACACCAAACTCAGCGTTGACAGCAACAAATTCTGGGAGTTTAGGTCAGGATAGGTCGTCTGCTTCCTTACTTTTTATCCTCTGAACTTAACGAGATTTTCAGCTTTGATCAGCATGCCGCTTACGACTTGCCCGCAATGCTGAATTTCGCCTTGGAAAAGACCGGCCAGGAGTACCTCTACTATCTCGGACATTCTCAAGGAACGCTCACTGCGTTTATCCAATTTTCGGTTGATCCAGAACTAGCTAGCCGGGTAGACAAGACTTTCAAAGCTCTTAAAATTGTGTCCAGGTTCGACTTTTCCTTGGTTTCGCACCGGTAGTGTCGACGAAGAGGATGAAGGGGCTCTTTCGAACCATTTCCGACATCACAAACGGGGCAAAGGTTTTTAATTTACGCGGTTCTTTCTTACAATATTTTACGTTGTCCAGGACGTGGCCGATGCAATCTTCAATTTTGTTACGAACGCTGCTGAAGAGGTGATCACGGCAGTGAAGATCTTCTTCACTGGTGAGATGCCTCAATGTCTTTGATCTCTTAGGCAACAAGGAACGAGTCGAAATTGAGTTCAACCTCTTCAAGGATGTGTTTTACACGATGCTCAGCAAGAAAGAATTCTTGCCCTCGCAGCAAGGTTCACAAGATTTCATGAAATGGCTCTGCACCTTGAACATTCTCTTCAAACTCAATTGCCAGAACATGTTCCTTCTCGTCTCCGGCGAGAATACCAATCAATCGAATATTGTTTGTTGTTGTTCACTTCGAAAGAGAGAAAATCTTGCTGTTAGATTCGTCAAGAAGCTTTCTTGGCTCATTATCCGGCCGGCACTTCCTCAAGGAATGTTCTTCATTGGCTCCAGTTCGTGAAGCGCGGCTGGACGCCCCGGAAATTCGACTTTGAAAGTGAGCAGCTCAACAGAAACGCCTATGGACAGGTTAATCAAGTCTTTGTTTTTTTTTCCAAATAGAAGAATCAGGCAGCTCCACCCGAGTACAATCTTACAAACTTTCGGACGGATCGAAGAATGTGGGTGAGCTTCGATGACCACCTGGCTCGACCGGCAGATTTGCATGTATGTTTACAGCTTTTCATAAAATTCAAGCTTAATATGCTTACAGCGTTTAAAAAGTCGAAATTAACTCAAAAAAGAACTTTTTAGGACATCTTCTTTCCTCGTCGTGGAGTACGAATGTACGTTAAGACCCTTGATGGAACGAATCATCTCGATTTTCTTTATGGTATTTCTTCAAAAAAATTTACTTAAATTGTTTTAGGAACGAGAGCTAAAGATCTCTACAAAGAGGTCATCGAGGAAATTAGCAAGAACGAGAAAGTGAAGTATGTCCGTGAATGCTATGCCAAAAAGGAGAAGGCAACGAGCGCGGAGTGCTCAAAGGTCCTTCCGCCGGCCGACGAAAAACCGTTCTTTGAAGTGCACACCAATGTACGGGCTGGATGGATCTGGCCGACAACTCAGAGGCCGAAGGTCCGAGCCGGTTGGATCTGGCCCACTAAACCGAGTCGCTAGGCTCTTAATAAAGAATGAACAGCCGGGACAAGCACTCAAGCGAGGCCCTCCCAGAGGGCTCCTTCCTCCCGGCCGGGGGTCGGAAAACTTTTTTTATTTTTTTAGCCATATTCGAGCTGTCATTGGGGCCTGTGGTGTACGCCAGAAAGTCACAAAGAAGTGCACGACAAGCATTTCGCACAGTAAATTTGAATTTTGTTCTCGATTGCGGTAGTTTTAAAGTACCCTCTTCGCATCGGCCACCTGGGACAAAAGCCAGCTCACGTCTGTGTGCAGTGCAATTCAGCCAGTGGCGAGGCGCTGTTGATCATACGGGAATATCACGGGGCGCTTCGACGCCTAGACGCCAGGCAAGAGGCAGGCCGCGTCGCAATCGGCGCTACAAAGTACAAGCGGCGGGCTAGCTCGTTTGATACGCTGTGGCCCCACCGCCCCTCCTCCTCCTCCCCCCCCCCCCCTTCTACTCATCTTGGTATTATGATGTGGCTTGTGGAGAATTCATTTTATCGATCATAGAAGTGTGTTTTTGTGTATTCGTTCTTGACTCGATTCCGCATGTGGCTCGCACTGCCACGTTTTGCTTTTGCAGCACCGGACTTGCGACAGTTTCTCTCGCTCTCATCCTAGTCAAATTAATACCTCCCTGATGCTACGTTTATAACTCATTAGTTACACTTAGCACGCCTTCTCTGTTAGAGTCAAAGAGGTCAGTGACTACCAAAAATGTTTTAACTGAGGTTTTCCTTCGGCAGCAAGACTGGTTATAAAGCTTGTAAGGATGCCAAATTTTCGAAGTGCGCGGAACTACCAACTAATCAGCAAAATCAACTTTCTAGGGGTAATTTGACCCGTAGAATGCGATTTCGAGTGTTTTGGATAGCAAAAGTGATCAAAAAGTGGGCTAAACGCCTCCCTTCAAAAATGTCTTCAGCTGGTTTTCAGTCAATTTTGAGCCTCTACCCCGCTTGTGTATACAATTTTGAATATGCGAGGCACACTTTCCTATGCAGTTTTTCATGCTCTTTCAGATGCGCGCGTGAAAACCTCTGGCATTAGAATTATTTTAACTGTTCGCAAAATCGGGCAAAATACGATTTTCGTGCATTTCAAAAAATCGCAAAACGCTTTTATTTTTTTATTTATCTCTAAAATCTAACGAACTGTGCGCTACTAGAGTGTCGTTATGCTCTCGAGGGAGGAATGCCGAACAATTCAGCAACGGGAACTCTTCACCATCGGTACTCTTTACGGCAGCGATGCGACAATTATCAACAATGTCAACGAGAATTCAACGGCAGTTCGTTTTGCCTACCTTTGACGTATTGATCTTCAGTTTAAATCGCCGGAGGTCACGCTGAAGCTGCGTTCGAAATTGACGAGCAAGGCATTTAGCGAAAAGATGCTCGTGATTCGGTTCACCTACATGCAGAAATATCCAAATGAGTGTGTCCTTTAACACGCTCTTTTTCTAAGAACCAAAGACTTCCCATAGAGGCTGTGGCCCGCGAATTTTAGAATTCCGATGTTTTGATACCATCTTGTAGAGAAGTTCACGCTGATTGTGAGAAAAGTTTTCATTTAGACCCGGGGTCGAAAATGGATTCTGTGCGAGAATTTTTTTTTTGCGAAGTCAAAACTGGTCCGTTTCAAGCAAGAAACACAAGAATTAACGAGTTTCATGAAAACCGCATAGTTTCGAAGTTTTCGTGCGCGCGCGCGGCCTTTGAGAGAAAATAAGAGACCCGAAGATGCAGCGAGTTTCCGTACGCTCTTGGTACCATTCAACGCAGAATTTCAAGGGCTACAACATATCAAAAATTGAGCTTTGGGAATAAGTACGCAGTTGCCTCAAAAACGCGAAAATATGAAATCCCTAGCAATTTTAGAAACCTAAAAGACCACTTCTTCACTACTTGAAGTGGAAATCGCAGAATTCTGAGTATGCCACAAGATTCCGAGCATTTTTCTGCTCATGATAGGTATGTTCGGGGCAATCAAAGTGAAAGAAAGAAACTGTGAAAAAAAATAAAATAGGAAAATGGCTCGAAAAATGACTACCTTTTTCGATTTGCGAATTCCTCGCACAGAATCCATTTTCGACCCCGGGTCTAAATGACAACCTTTCAGCGTGAAATTCTCTACAAGTTGGTATCAAAACATCGGAATTCTAAAATTCGCGGGCCACAGCCTCTTTGGTCCTTACAAAAAGGACGTGTTAAGAGAAAAGATGTCTTCAGGCCGCCCGTGATCGAATTTGTTGGCTCGGAAATGGTCACTAGCGAGGAGATGCAAGAGCTGAAGCAAGTACTCGAGACAAAAAGCGACGAACTGCGAGGAGAGCAGATGATCAACGAATTAGCTGAAGCCACTCGCAAATTCCTTGATAGCGGCACCTTGCCACAGGTCAGTCTGCAAGCAGAAGACCCCAATTTAAGCGAGGTTTGAGAGCGTCCGTTTTTTCAGCAGCTTTTAGCCCGTATTTATCGACATCGCATCACAATACCGCAGCTTCATAAACGGTTGTCAATACCTACTGAGTACCCCAAATGACTTCAAAGTCCTCGAATATCAGCCGCATAAGCAATGCACCGTTTCGCTGGCAAACCTCGAAGTTTCTTCTTCTATTTGATGTAAAGCATTATGTTCAGGGATTCCAAGTCTTGCGCCATGTATGGACATTGAAGCTGACCGACGCCCGGCAGATCGCAGCTCGCGAGCTGGCAAGAAAGCTTTCTACACGCTTCTTAGAGCGCACCAAATGTGCCGATGCTCTGTTCGCTCGCATCCTCGACGCCAAATTTAAGAATCGGGAAGCGAAGAGTACCTTGACTGTTTGTCAAGAAATTGATGAGGGATATGAATTGTTTATGGAAGCGTTTCAGAAAGTGCCAGACAAGGTCTATCTGATTCTTTCACATGAAAAAGAATTGCAGATGGAATTTCTTGAACGTCTCGTAAATCAGTGGCACGCGGCACTGCGATGTCTCCACAAGCGAGGTCTCGTTCACGGAGCAGTATCCTTGTATTCGACCTGGGTGCGCGATGGACACTTCTTGTTCACGGACTGCGAGTCACTAATGGCACTTAAAGATTTCTGCGAGCAAAACACAAAGGCAGTAACGCCGGAGGACGATGTCGTCGCAGTGTGGACGATGGTTTACGACATCTCCGATAAACTTCCCAGGAAGTCTATCGACGAATGGCCATTAACTGCCAACATCGATCATTCATTGATACTCACAGGTTCGGAGTTTATTTCTTTTTGACGGAAGTGTTTTGAAGCCCAATCGTTGACTAATGGATCAAGCAGCAGTTATGAGTGTGCGGAAAATGGTGAATTGAATGCGAAGTTTCGAGTAATCGAAACCATTGGTCGTGGAGGCTTCGGCGATGTTCTTCTGGTCGAGTTCGTCTTTTAACATACCAAATTACGTCTTTTCAGAAGTCGAGTTGACACGTGCTTGTATGCAATCAAGCGAGTCCCGCTGACGCCGGGCAAGGAGGACTTGAATAAGCGTGTTCAACAGGAGGCGACGATGTTATCGCAGTTAAATCATCAAAATGTTGTCCGCTACTTGAGCTCTTGGATCGAAGTGACCGTGAAGAAAGAGGACGCCAACTTTGAAGAATCGTCTGCGACGAATGGCGAGAATACGAATGAGGACATTTCATGGAATGCCACCTGTTCCAGCAAATCCGCGCCCAAGAAGCTTAGTGAACGATTCTTTCAAGATGCTTTGAATAGGGTTGGTAGTTCTGTTCTTCCTTTCTCTCCTTTTCGTACCTTTTTCAACTTTTTCTTTAGGATTCATCTTCATCTAATGGCGCCGTGAATCTTCCAAGGATTCATGAGGCCGTCAATTCCTTAGAGAGAACAGAGGAGGAGACAGACCGGGAGCATGTGGAGAGCGTGCCGCGGACGCTATCTGTTCTGCTCATTCAAATGGAGTATTGCGTCGGAAACAGTCTCGCGTCGGAAACAGTACGCGTCGGAAAATTGCGTCGGAAACAGTACATCGATGAAGGAACTCTCTGGCTTAACCCCATCACCGCATGGCGTATCCTTGGAGAGATTCTTCACGGTCTCCAGTGCATCCATGATCAGGGCCTTATTCATCGAGATATCAAACCGGTTCGCGTTAGATTTACTTTTCCATATTTGTGCTTCAGGGAAACATTTTTCTCGACTTTTATCTGCATCCTAAAATTGGTGATTTCGGGCTGGCGACACACGATCGTTTTCTTCATCAGCTTGCAACCGCTGGAGACACCCGGGCTTCGAACCGGCTGGCGCATACTCTCAACGTCGGCACCTCTTTCTACATTGCGCCTGAAGTGAAGACAGAGAGAACGTACACAAACAAGGTGGATGTTTACAGGTAGGACGGGTTAGCTTTACGATCAGTAAGCTTGCTTCTTCTAGTTTGGGTGTAGTCACCTATGAAATGTTTCGACGACCGATTGGAGTAGGCATGGAGCGTCAGCGGACCCTCGATGCTCTCAAGAATCGCTCCGGCGAGCCAGAAGACGGCTTCATTCATGGCCGAGATGTCTGCGGGGTCATCGTTCGCATGATGAACGAGAATCCCAAAGATCGACCGACCGTGAAGGAATTGCCTAACGATCAATCATTGCCGATCTTTTATCAAAACTTCTCCGAGCATTTAAGGCGAAAAAATGTCAAACAAATGGAAAGCAACCACCTAAGAACGAGAAGAACTCCCAACGTTGACGAAAAACCGATTCTTTCGTAACTGCTTGTGCCTTCAAATTTTTGTTTACTTTCTCAACCTTTACCGCTTGCTGCTTTATTTGTTTTTTGTTTGTTATAAAAGCGGCGTCAAGTAATGATTTGTTAATGTGACAACTACCAAGCAAAGTTTTGGTGCATTGTTTTAGCAATCGGGTGGGTGCGGAGGACGTGTAGTGCTTTGTGTCGATCATTGGTCTCTTAGGGATCTTCTTCGTCCACGCTTAACAGGGCATTTTGCTTCTTTCCGATAAGCGACACGTTGGCTGCCTTTCTATTCTCAGCTCTTGAAATATTCGGCTTGACCTCTGGTCTACAAAGATGCTGTCGTGCCTCTCTCACATCCATCTTTCATCACTCGAGTTGTTCTTCATCATAGTCGTTCTTATTTGTAGCACCAAATTCTTGGCCCTTCCTCTTTTCTACCGGCTCTACACCTCAGGGAAAATCTCCAAACTTCACATTGAGAGTTGGAAGAAGGACAAGGTTTACCTCTTCCAGTTTCCACGCTTCGCCTGCATTCCCAATATTTCACCATTCTGCCTCAAACTCGAGACCTATCTGCGGGTCAAGAAAATTGATCATGAGGTGGGGATGATGAAGAGAGAAAGAGCTTCAGGTCTATTACTCAATCGAGGATCGCTCGAAGTACGGCCTCGTCCCATTCATCGAACTAAACGGTGAACATATTGCCGACTCACAGCTTATAATCCACGCCCTCGAGGAGGTCTTTGACATAGAGGTTTCCTTTGTCATCAGTCTTCACTGACTGCGTGATTCAGGAGAAACTTTCCACAGAGGATAAGGCAATTGCACGCTTCCTCGATCGTTTTGTCGATAACCACACTTTCTAGTCATGCACATCCTCATCTAACAAGAAATGCTCTTTCGGTTGTCTGAACAAGTTTCGATTCGGCAACTTTGAGTTTGCTGGCTTCCTCTTGACCACGGCACCGAAATGGCTTCGACCGAATGCTCAACGACTTCTTCATCAACGTCTTCAATCAAAGGTTTCATCTCAAGCTTAAGGCCATGCGTTATAGATGCAACCGCGAATCGCCACAGCTCTTGGGCGCTTCAGCGACGCCGAATTTCGAGATCTTCTTGAGCGAGACTTGCAAACCCTCAGCGATTTCCTTAGCAAGAAGAAGTACTTCTTTGGTGATTCAATCACTTATGTGAGTTATTTTCTTGTTTTCGCAAAATGAGCAGGCGGACTGCACCGTGTTCGGTCAACTGGCAGTCATCTATTACATCCCAGTTGATAGCTACGGCAAACAGCTTATGCACGAGAAATATCCAGTGAGTTTCGAAACGTTTTCAAGGGTCGCAAGACATTTTTTCAGGCGTTGGTGCAGTTCCTAGCGAATATGCGGGCAGAAGTGTGGCTCGACGACTTTACCAAGTAGCCTCATTGTCAGCCGAGAGCTCACTCTTATGCAAGGCGCCCTAAAAATCGTCATGGCTCCCTGTCCGTGTTCTATAAAGTTGTTGTTTGTCCATGATTGCCAATTGATAATGCGATAACAAGAGCAATGTGTTCGCAAGCAGTCGAGCCATGCAATGAAGCAACTTGATTATTACTCAAGGCGAACAGACAGCCGCCTTGGAGCAAATGGAGTAGAGGGACGAGGCCCGCGTGCACGAAACGTCATTCCAGCGACCGCACGCTGGCCCACCGGGATTGCAAGTTTGTCCGCAAGTTGGCGCCGTACACGTGTATCGATTGATGATCACCACGCAGCCTGTACCCGATACCGGAAAGGGCGCCATGCTCTGCAGAAAAAAAACTTGCGCTTTTTAGAACGACATCTTGTACAATGCAATTTCATAATACTCACATTGTCTGGTTGATCGACCTGCCATTGCTGATAGTCGTAGCTAGAGCTGTCGAGCCACCGCCACTTGTCGCGATTTGATGCAACATATGGGAACTGCAAGAATAGCGTACTCGGGGCAATAAAGAAAGCCAGAAAAGTGAGCTCACCGCAATAGCGCCCGTGCTCACGAGGCCGATACAAATGTTTCCCGTTGCTAGACCGGCGAGATCTGAAAAATTTCGCCTTATCGATCGCCAACTGGAAATCCAAGAGACTTTAAAGCGATACCCCATATAAAGTCATTGTCAGCCAACGAGTGCACCGACGCGACAACGGCGCCGTCGTCCGCGCATTGCGTTTGACCATTCGCACATGTTGCACCAGTGTTCGTGATGAGCTGCAACCTATTCCTTTTACAGATAAAGTCTAATCTCACTCTATAACACAGCGGGGTGCCATCTCCATTGACATGATAGGTCCATCCCGCGTCGACACATTCATAATTACAAGGGGTCGTAGTTGAAGTGACCGAAGTAGAGGTACTTGTCGAGGTGGTCGTGGTGGTCGGAGGTCGAATAGAGGAGGGCAACGACCACATCATAGTTTCAGTAGGGATGGACGGAATACACGCGTAACTGAGGGTCGGCAGATGGCTGAGGACGAGAAGAGAGTGAAGAAAGAACGACATCGCATGTGGTCATCTGCTAAAATTTCATCCTAGAAGAGAAGGGGCCGTGGGGGTGTTGGCCCGGCGGGTCTCTTTACGGGCGCGCTCGCATTTGTCCTTCTCTCTCTGTTCTTGACCGTCTTGTCAACCGACGCCGAATGACGTTTTTAAAGCAAGACCCTTTATTTTCTAGAAAATGATCGCGAACATCGTGAGTTTTTTTGTGTGCATGAGAGTGCAAGCGTGTTTAATGAGAAGCATATCAGATCAGGCGCTGTCTAGTTGACTTTGAAAAACATTGTCTGACCAATTGATGCGGATGTCTGCTGGACACATAAAAGGACCCTAAGACAGGTTCCGCGAAGGTGGGTTCCCGAAATTGTCGTTTGCCCGCATCTCAAGTCGACCTCTCCGCTTCACAGTCAGCTCAAGGTCGACCTCTTCGCTTCACAGTCAGCTCAGAAATAACTTCAACATCTCTGTTGAAAGCTGGGCGAGCTGGTGACGCTCTCGCTTTTTTTGCTTAAAAGGCATTTTGGTCGAGCTCATGAGCTCAAGACGACGGCTTTTTATTTATAAAGTAAAATGCAAAATAAATACTGAGCTTGGAAGGTGCACTCTTCACATGAGCGAACAAGCTCTTGAGACGGCCCTCCACTTGTTGATTTTTGACACGCCGTTGACCGTAATTGACTCAGCCACGGCGCTTCCATCGGCCACTACTGCGCCGCTCATCAGTTCCTCATAGCCGTCGATCGTATTCGTGTTTTCATCTGTTCGAATTCTCGCGATGAACAGAAAAAGTCAAAACCTCGTTCTCGATCAACAATCTCCCAAACGGACTTCTTTTGGCTTGCCACCAAGAAGAAGGTCTCCATCTCGCCTTTCCCGCGAACCGTGATCCGTCCCCGGGAAACGAACTCAAACCGACCAGTGGTGGTAGCGGTACTGAATTTTGTTAGCAAATCGTTGAAATTCAAAATCTTACGCGTGAGCCTTCGCACTCATGTGAATCTTTCCTGGCATTGAGGCGGCTTCCAGTCGAGACGCGGTGGTGACGGTGTCACCGAAGAGGCAATACCTGAAGAAACAAGTCAATAAGAGGAATTTCAAGAAAAAGCAGACCTTGGCATTTTCTGTCCAACAACTCCAGCCACAATTGGCCCGGCATGAATGCCAATTCGAACGCTGAGCGGACGCTTGGTGGATGGTTCGAGGACTGAGCGTGCCTCCCAGACCATTCCAAGAGCCACATGACAGATCACTTCGCAGTGCTCATCGCTGAAGTCCGGGATCCCGCCCACGGTCATGTAGCTGTCACCGACGGTCTCCACCTAAATTGTTGTTCTTTATGTTTGTGAAAATACTGAACCTTGTAAACATTATGAAACTTGACGAGACGATCAAATCGGGAGAACATATCATTGAGAAGAAGGACGACGTCCTTTGGTTGGCAGCGGGTGAGGATCTGCTGGAAGTCGGGAACATCGCTGAACATCACGGACGCCTCCTCATATTCGCCTGCATACAATTTGTCAAAAGAAAATTACCGATTGTAATTGCGAAAATCAAATAAAAACTTACAGGTTAGATGATCATGACCTGCAATAAGTCTTTTTTTTTAATGAAAATTCTTCACACTCACTAGAGTCGAAGCGTGAACTGGTCATGAGCTGGATGGCCACTTTAGCTGGCAGCATTTCTCGCAAGAGAGAGTCCGTCTTCGTCTTTTCAGTTTCGAGGTCTCGGGCCATGGCTTCGAGTTGCTCATTGTTCGCTTCCAATTGGAGACTGAAACTTTAGAAAATGAAGAAAGACAAACTTGACTTCGACATCCGTCAGTCGTTGCTGATTCAGAAGAATCAAGTCTCGTGTCGAGTCATGCAGCGGCATGGCCGTTAATCGCATATTGAACTCCATTAACTCGTTGATGCTCGTTACATACGGGGAGCAGAGGTAGATCATGTGCTTTCCAGTGCTGAAGACGAATTTTGTTTTTCATGGAATTCAATGAGAGACCTGAGAAGCATCATTTGCCCTTTGAGCTTGAGATGATGCCCCTGGACGACGCTCGGTGACGCGCTAGCCTCATTCCTACGGACGAGAAAGTTTTGAAATGATAAAAGAACTTGCTCAAGAGCAGTGGGAACGTACACTTGGTCGCGTTCATGACGAAGGTCCGTCGGCGAGACGCGAACCTTAATTTTTTTTAAATTAATATAAATTTACCTGCAAGACAAAGACGGCATTGATAAAATTGCAAATATTATCAAAATCGGCAGGAATTTGCGGGCGCGTAATTTCGAAGATGCGCAGAATCGGTGTTCCCGGCTCGAGCAGCGCCTTCGGGATGTGATTCCTGAAATTTTCTCTTGCTTACCCGAGAAGATCTCTGGCATAGCATGGCGACAAATTATTAATTCAAACGCCGGAAAGCTCAACGCACGCGAGCTCCTTGCCGGCGTGCACCAGGCGGCAATTCTCATCGAAGATGAAGTGGTAAGGGAGAGCCGAGGAGAAGTCCGCCGATGTGATCTTTGGCTAAGTTTCACGCCTCGCGCCTCAACACGCACCTTCATGGCGCAATCATCCAGTTCGTTGACTATCGCTGGCAAACCGCCGAACATCGTCGTCTCGACCCGAGACTCTTTCGAGGCGGGAGAATTGGTTGAGGTTTGCTTCAAGATTTTTTTCTTGAAAAAGAAGCCTCACTTTAATTTGAAAAATGACATGCTCCTCCACACGTTCTCCAGTCACCATTTGAACACTTCGCTGGGTTCGTCCGGCGATGGTCAAAGCGATGTCGAGGTTGTAGACGCGCTTGGCCACTTCTCTCAAGACTCCTATCATTCGCCTTCAAGTTAGAAAGCGGAAGAAACCTTTCACAATTGGATACAAGCCGGGTCGACCAGTGAAATAATGCAAGACAATTGCTCCGTCAGACGTGTTCTCCTCGGTCCTAAACGACGGTCCGCGAAGATTCGCCTTGTAGACGACATGATCGATAAAGTAATGAAGGGAATCCAGGGAATCGAGAAAACCCTTGACACAATTTAGAACTTCTCAGGTAATAAAAGCATCAAACCTTCAAATTCGGACTCATACTCCTCACCAACTCGTCCCAGCCCAATTCCATTGTGTATTCGATGAGAAAGGCTCCATAAAGCTCCCAGACCTGCTCACGGCTTAGTTCTAAAAGTCTTCAAACTTCATCAAATTGGTCTCACTTGAAAACACAGCCACACTATCGACGAGTTGATACGTATCGGCGTCGGGATAATAATGATTGACAATGTTCTCCTTGCCGCTCTCAAAGCCGGCTCGATCCCTGGAAGTTTTTATTAACCAAAAAGAGACTCACAAGACTTTCTGCCAAAACTCTTCTCCATATTGTCGAAGCATCAATTGTCGAATCGATTCGTGAATAAAACCGAACTAAAAAAATTTGTTCCGAGAAAAAAATTCTCTCA
The DNA here is from genome assembly GCA_034700245.1 of Poikilolaimus oxycercus. Taxonomy (NCBI): domain Eukaryota; kingdom Metazoa; phylum Nematoda; class Chromadorea; order Rhabditida; family Rhabditidae; genus Poikilolaimus; species Poikilolaimus oxycercus. The sequence continues at coordinate 17,450 of JAQIXL010001429.1, forward strand.
CCATCGTCGACGTCAACGAGTCGGAGTTGGCGGAGGAGGCGAAGTGAGGGGAGGGGAGGGGTCGAGGCGTGTTTCATGCCGGAGATCACTCAACACGCACGGGCATCGCATGCGTCTTCGGCGGGGTAAATTTTCGATGAATCCCCGGCGACACCTTGAGTGCAACGTTTCGCATCTTGAGGGCATGAAATGGCAGCAACAAACTGGTGATGCTCAACAACTCTACGTATTTCTTCCGAGAGGAAAACAAATAAGGCGAAGCGGATCTTCTACGCTATTGTATCTTGTGCGTCTGCTCATTCTCCCTTAGCAAAGTGTGAATACATTTCGGAACGATAAATGCTTCTTTTTCAATCTGAAAAGCGCATCGCTGAATATTGTTTGAGTTGTAATACGAGAAATCGTTGTTAAACATTGTGAGACATCTTTATGTCCTCATGTCAATATGATTCAATCTCGCACAATGAGTCGCCATGGGTACGAGTAAACAGATGCCTTCCTTCTTGCTCGGCCATGAAGATGAGGACGGAGGAGATTGTTGACACTTAGTCTCTATGTTTGTCGGGGTGAGTGCAGCTAGTTGCATTTCGGAGGCGAAGCGATGACTAGGACAAGGAGAGGGAGGAGTTCGTAGCCAGCAAGAAAGCGGCCACAAGTCGAAGTTTGCTGCTGATTGTGTGAACGCCAAAGAACGCGACCCCCCCGAGACCGTAAAATTCAGGTCGAGCTGAACTCCCTTTTTCGGAATTCCCGCGAACGTGAATTCG
>JAQIXL010001430.1:0-18214 GCA_034700245.1 Poikilolaimus oxycercus
ATCTGCTCATCTTCTACGATCAGTCGATGAGTATCACAGTCAATGATTACAAGGCATTTACCACAATGTTAATTTTTGGATTTCAGGATAATGGTACTTTGACCCTTCGTGAGAACGAGTGTTAAGGAGATTGAGAAGTGTCGCTATCTTACGCTTTTGTGATTCTCCCACTGGAAGCAAGCAGAGAGCAGCAAATAAGCTCAGCATCGCCGTAGGCCCTAGAAGAATGAGAGATAATACATTCTGAAGATCCATTACTTGTTATAGATTCGAGAAAATCCGTAAGTGCTTTTCAACATGCATCTTTTTGAGGATGGCAGCTTTTGGTTTAGTAGAGCGGATTATTGATGAACATGTACAATACCTTGTTTTGAAAGGCAGCATGCGGAAGACGTGCGTGTGCGTTTCGCTTGAAGAATGGCTGACTGGAATTTTTCTCTTACATGAATCATCTTCCCGCCCCGTCGACGGATGGCGTTTCTAGCCGGCATTCGTACTAACCGGTGGCAAGCATGCTGCCCGGTTCTCTTCTTCTTATTGTCATCCACATTGGTGTCTGGGTATGTCGTTTGCTGAATTCAGTACCACTCTTTCTAGCCATTGGTGTGCGGCCAGACAGCGATTGAGTACCGATCAATTCCCTGTGACGGGCAGGCGAATTCAGCCCTGCTCAGCATCTTCGAGTTTGACTAGTGAGAGTTTGAACAAGAATGTTTAGGGACCAGGGCTGCTCAGACCTGCGTATTGCAATTCCATCGTTTCGTCACCCCTATCACTTTCTCGGAACACTTGAGGTTTCGCCGCATTGTCGCCAACGTCCATTTTACAAGCTGCAGAAAGGGCACGTAATAACGCGATGCTTGATGTGCCGCTGCGTCGTCCGAAGTGCCGCCGACAATGAGCCGTTGATTTTCCTGGAGAGCACTTCCACTCTCTTGCTCAACGAGTAGGTCAATGCAAGAAAAAACAACAACAACGAATTCAGTCTTCGGGCCGCGGAAGCGTCTTGTGTTGATACGAGTCAGCCGTGCTTCTCAGCAACACCTTCATCGAGCATTCAAGATTTAATGCTGATTCTCCAGTTAGCATTTATGATCAATTATCTGTTTTTGTAGCGAAGATGCAGCTCGTAGTTGCCATGCAGAGTCTGCGGTCCTCACGCCATCACTCACAAAAATCATCAATGGAAGCGAGGTACTCATCCTACGATGCCGATCCATGAAACGCGATATTTTGAAGTCCATCAGAGGAATCTTCATCAACGAGGGCTACACATGCTACATTGTCCGAAGTGTCACCGAGTGGTGGCAACTTGGAGCAGGACTGGTCCCACTTCGTCTTCCTCAAGGGTAACAGCAACAACACACTAATTTTATTTGCTCAGCGAATCGATGACGGTGAATTGTGCACCAGCTGATGCACATTGCGGGCCACCGGTCGCAACAAATCCCGTGATTTCAACGCCAGAACCTTCCACCGCCGAAACTCCAACAAGAAATTCGAATGTGCCGACACCGACGACCTTCGAGGATCAATTCAAGACCACAAGGCCAACGACTTTTTCTACCGAAAACGGCTTCACCACGAACCAATTGGTATCGAAACCCAAAATTAAAGCGACGCGAGTGTTTTAGATGACTCAAGTGATCGAACGGCAACCGACTAATGAAATGTTCAACAATCCAAACAGACAAGAAACACATGTGGTCGATGCGCGAACAGTGATCACGTACTTCGTTCCAGCGTCCCCACCCCGTCCACCTCCACCTCAACCACAACCCTGTGCAATTTTGTATTTGTAGTATTAGATTGACTGATATGGCATATGCGGTGTGTAGTGTACAGTCAATATTTACACGATTTGCTTTTTTTTATAAAGGTGCATGCAGCTGTTGTCTAATCGCTGTATCCTAATTGAGGCTAGATTGCGAACACGCTGATGAGAGGACAGCGACAGGCGATGCTGCTTCCATGTTCAAAAGCGAGGCAACGGGTATTGTGCGTGCAGCGGGCAATTTGCCGCTCTTTTTATGAGACTGGACGATTTCGAATGGAAAAGTGCTGCAGATAATAGAGGACTTGAGCACGACGTGCGTCGCGCTGGGCATCGAGCTCTTCTTCACCGTCCTCCTCCTCTTCTTCAACGCCGTCTTCTGGCAACTCTCCGCTTACAACGACTTCTACTATCGCGCCCTCAACTTCCTCTCCATCGGTCGGGAGCTTCGAAGCCAGAGAGAACGAGGCTTTCAGCACAGTACCAAACACGCACGTCGTCCACGTCGATGGAGAAGACGCCCGAAGCAACCCAATAAACTCATTTTCTCATTGTTTTATCTTGCATGTTGACTTTTGAAGCGAAGGGTTTTGAGGTGACTGAGAGAAGAAAAAAAATCAGCTCAAGGCTTTGTGTCTCTAGAAAGCCAAAAAAAATCGTAAACTTAATAACACCTGGGAGCGCGTTACTCCCGTCGGCCATCGCATCGAAGCCCTTCTTGCATGATCGCTCCTCAAACACTAGAGAAACCCCATATGATTGGAACTGCCATGATCACTAACGATTGCATTCTGTGGTGCGGCGGTATTTTTTTTAGTATTTATTTGCTGTGTTTATTGTAATAAAAAGCTAGATCAAAGAGAATTCCTTGTCACGGAAATGGTTCTTCCACCTCCTCGACAGTGTGAGCGAGAGCGACGCGTTTCTCTTCTTCCTCTCGTGCCTTCGCCTCTTTCTTGCGAAGTTCTTCCTCTACCTTCCTCTTCTCTAGCGCTTTCTTCTGTCGCGCCTCTTCTTCCCGACGACGACGATCTCGCTCTTCTTCTTCTTTACGTTTTTCCTCCTTCAAATAAATCGTTTATAAACATGCTTTGCGTTTACGGATTCTATCTACGTCTGCAAGTGTTTGAGAATGTCTCATGTAAATGAAATGTATCGTTTTAAAACATTCAAATCCAGTTTTTTTCAGCTGCCGTAGCAATTCCCAAAAACATGGAAGAAATCGACCGAAACGGCCCAGAGATTAAAAGCCTTCATCTCGCCATAAGTTCAAGTTCGTGATCATGATCGAGAGGGGGGATTGCTATGGCGGCAGATTCTAAGAGACTAACTATAAACCCAAAAGCGAAGGAAATTCGGACCTGAAGACGAAACGCTTGCTCGTCCTCATCCTCGAGGATGTCCCACTCCTCACGACGAGGCTCCTCATAGCTCGTGTTCATGTTGTAGGTGTCCATTTTCTAGGAAGAAAGAGTAAAATGAATGAAAACCGCGCGAGAGACTCGAAAATCGTCGCACTGAGAGCGGCGGAAGTGCGACGGCCTTCAAAAACTGCCCGGCTAAGCCGCTTTGCCCGCCATCTCGAACAATTTTCCCACTGTCGACGGGAGACGAGAACGAAATCGACAACAATTCTCTTCACTGCGTGATTCGTATGGCCGGTCATGAGTTTTTCTCGCGAACAGGCAGACCGATGGGTTCAGCGTTCTGACGACCTTGCAGGGGGGGGGGGCAAGACATCATTTTTATTTCCTATTTCCGTGCATTTTTCAGTTCCGATAACATTTAAACGGCGGTTTATTGAACGGGAGTGACGGATTGGTCGGATGGAGACGACGACGCTTCTTCCACGGCCTCCACTGCCTCCAAGGCATCCACTTGAAGACTTTGTCGCTGGCGGCGTCGATGGTAGTAGAGGAGAAGGGCGAGGACGGCGACGGCGAAGCCGAGGCCGACGACACCCATCACGAGCGTGACGAACAGCTCGCGTTCCACCACGACGGTTGCCTGAACTTCTAATTGACGAAAGAGTAAAAATGAAAACCTGCGTATCGGCAGGCCCAGGGCTGAGCAGGCAGACTACGAAGAGCAGGCCGAACGACCACAGCACCGCGCCCATCGTGAAGGAAATGAGAATTCAAAACGTTTTCAGTTTCATGCAGAAATTGGCTTTATTGCAAAAATGCAAATCAGAGCTTCGACTTGAGGTACTTGGAGTCCATGACGGTTTTCAGCTTCAGCGCCTTGGTGATGTTGCCCTTGAGCTTGAGCTTGCCTTGCATGAAGGCCTGAAGAGAGTCAACTGAGACGTGGTCTTGCCTGTTCTGGTTTGAGGCGTCGCTCGACAAGCGCGATGAAGTCCTCGTCTTTTACTTGGATCGCAATGTCCACCTTTGTGTTCTAAAGAAAGCTAGCTTCTTAATAAAAAAAACTCCCTTACGCTCGCTCCTTCGAAGACGAACGGGACACCCTGTTTGAGGTCGATAGTCCAAGTCTTCGACGCTCCATCCTTGCCCGTAACCGTCACACGGAATGAATTTTCAGCAAGGAACTTCACTTTCGTGAGAATCTCATTGAAGAAGGCATCAGCTTGGGCGGTGGAGCTCATGGCCGAAGAGACAAAGGCTGACTGAGAGGCTACGACGTGGCGGTGCTATCACGTGGTTAGCACCAGCGTCCCATTTGAGATAAGCAGCCAAACCACGAACCAGAAGTCGTCACAGAGAATCACAAAACTTGTTCTGGAGCAGATCTTGGTCTTTCTTCTACAGTCCCTTCTTTGAAGGGAGATGGAGGAGGGGAGGAAGAAGAGAAAGCTCAATGTTTCACAATCTAAAACAGATCTTTGGTCAAAGGTCCCCTCAGTTTCTCTTTCGAAAGGAGAAGAAGGAAGAGAAGAAGGACAAGCCGGGTGCTTCTTCCCAGCAATTGAGCATGCGTAGCCGTGATTCTCCTGACAATTGTCATGAATCACATGGAACACGATGGAATTAGTCGTGCCAAGAGTCACCGGCGATGATTTAACACCCGCGGCGCTGCCGCTGCCTTGCCTCGACCCCCCCCCTTCTCTGCCTTCTCCTCCCTCGTCCTCCTTCTTCCCCGTTCTTACACACCTCGCCGGGACATTTGGTTGCCTGCTGGTGTTGGTCGCTACGCGCGCTGCGGCAAGAGGCAAAAGGCGACTAGGCCGCCTGGTCAGTCATTCGACGGCCTTTCCTCTCCCTTCTGGCAGTTGTTTTCCTGATCAACACCGAAAGTCATGGGATTAACACTTTTTGCGCGAGTCGCACGTGGCGCGAGGAGGGGGGGGGGAGTGTTGGAAGGAGATCAGCCTCGATCTTGTCTGGTCGATCGTCTTTAGGGTGGTCTGCCGACTGCTCATTGTCAGTTTTCGAATTGACTCCCTTCCATTTCATCCGTGATTCACTCAAAGCGAGCGTGAGAACATCGTCGTTTGCCTCGCTTTGAAGTGTTTGAAGAAAGCGCAAAGTCGCGGCGACTTGCAGGGGCTCGGCGATGCTAGCCGTCCTTCTCGTCCCTCTTCTTCTTCTCTTGGGCGTGAGGGCCCAGGACCTCGGCACAAATCGCATCGCCTCCTCGCCATCATTTGTGGTGGATTACGAAAATGACCGATTTCTGCTCGATGGAAAGCCATTTCGGTAGTTTTTGCTTTTGCTTTGAACAAAATCAGAGTTTTTCAGTTACATCAGCGGCAGCATCCACTACTTCCGTGTCCACCCCGAGCAGTGGCGTGATCGCCTTCAACGGATTCGAGCTCTTGGCTTGAATGCAATTCAGTTTTACATTCCCTGGAACTTCCACGAGTTTGACGAGGGAGAGTAAGTGATCTATGCTTTACTAACAAGACATGTCAGTTACGACTTCTCGGGCTGGAGAGATGTTGTGCAGTTCATCAAGATCGCCGAGGAGCTCGGACTCTATTCGCTGGTTCGTCTTGGACCCTACTCCTGTGGCGAATGGGAGAACGGAGGACTGCCTTGGTGGCTTCTTCACACACCAGACATCAAACAACGGACAGTTGATCCAAGGTGTCCTCCCAACTTTCACTCTAAAGATCAAACTTTACAGATTCCTGAACGCTACAGCTAAATGGTTCAACGTTTTGTTGCCGAAGCTCAAGCCTCTTCTTCGCGAGAATGGCGGTCCTGTGCTTATGGTCCAGATCGAGAACGAGTACGGAAGCTACTACGCTTGCGACCGCAACTACACCATCTTTTTGCGTGATCTGACCAGACAGCTTCTTGGCGACAAAGTCGTCATCTACACTAGTTTGTTGCTTGAAATTGTTTCATTTTCTAACTTTCTTTAGCTGACGGAAACGCTGACTATTTTCTGAAGTGCGGTGCCGTCCCGGATGTCTTCCCAACCGTCGACTTTGGAGTTACGAGCAAGCAGGGCGTCAACAATTCCTTTGCTGCGCAACGCCAATATCTTCCGAATGGTCGCGGTCCTCTCGTGAACTCGGAATTCTACCCCGGTTGGCTGGTTCTTTGGGGTCAAACGAATGGAGATGGGACGCGTCCAGCTGGCATTGTCTCAACGTCTCAGGTTGATTCTTTGTTGTCTATGAATGAAGAAGAGTTCAGGCGATGTGGGACTTCGGCGCTTCCTTCAACTTCTACATGATCTACGGCGGGACGAACTTTGGGTTCTGGAATGGAGCAGAATCCACGATGCCTGTAAATCTTGTTTTTTTTTGCAAATGCCAAACTGCATAGGTCATCACCTCGTACGATTACTTCGCGCCGATCAGCGAGAGCGGAGACATCAACCCAATGAAATACTTGGGAATTCGCGACTTCATCTCTGAGCTGCCCGGCTGGAAGAACAAGCCGCAGCCAGTGCCAGCCGACTCCAAGTGCGTTTTTAAGGTTAAAGATACCATTTTTGTCTTAGAAAAGTGAGACCGTTCAACGTTAGTGTGGTCCTCGTGCCAGGCAGCGTCGTCGGAGCTGTCCTACAAGATTTGAAGTCCGCCTGTGTTTCCTCCGACGAGCCCAAGACTTTCGAGGAGCTGAACCACGGAGTCGGGCTTGTTCTCTATCGACACAGGTTGGGATTGTTTTCTCGTTGAGGAAGGTTCACTTGTAGGCTGAAGAAATCCGGCTCGCAGCTCAACATGAAGTTCTTCAAAGACTTCGCCTACGTCAGCATCAATGGCGCGCCGGAGGTTGCTTGATTTCTATTCAGCTGTAAAGAAAACCATTTTAGGCTTTCTTGTACACCAACCTCAATAAGACCAATCTGACAACGGCCACGTTGAACTCGGCGAAGACCGGATCGACTTTGGAAATTGTTGTTGAAAATCGTGGCCGACAAACTTATGAAACAATCAACGACTTCAAGGTTGGTTTGTCTTTTAGACAAGAGAGAATTTCCCTCTCCCACACGTTGATCTACAATATGTGTACAAAAAAAAGCTCGCGTAGATCAAAGGGTCGAGAGTAAAAATGTTTGTAGGCAAACAATAATATTTCTTCATTTTCTGCATGTTTACAGGGTATCCTCGATTCCGTCCTTCTCGACAATGAGACGCTCACTCAATGGGACAATTGCCCACTTCGACTCCCGCTCATTTCGAAAAAGCTCGGCAAAGGAAAGACTATTCAGAAGGTTCGTCGGACATTTAGAATTTATGCACGCCTTTTTATTACAGATTTATGCCCTTCGACACTACAACGATCCATCTCCATTGAATCTGTACGTCGGAACGTTCACCCTGGACGAGGCAGCCGACGCCTGGATCGACACACGAGGCTGGAGAAAGGGTATTCTCATTGTCAATGGATTCAATCTTGGACGCTATTGGACGGATTTGGGGCCTCAGGTACGGTCTTGCTTGTTTTATTGGCACACATTTCAGTTGACTCTCTACGTTCCGGCGCCAGTGTTGAGAAAGGGTGAAAACTCGGTGCTCATTTTGGAATTGCGAGGAGTTCAACAGCCATGCAAGGACAAAACTTGTGTCCTCTCGTTTACCGACAAGCCCATCTTCGACCTCAAAGAAGAGAATTCTGTCCCACAATGGGCCTCTAGGCGTCCTCATGGCCATTCGTTTTGAGATCTTTTCCGAGTCGAACAAAAAAAATGAATGTACATCTCGCTGTGGTGAATTGCTGATTGTGAGCATTTCTTGCTTTGAAGCCAGGAGAATAAAACAATAAAAACTAATTGACAATCTCTTTTTGCCACGAGAAAGTTCTCAAATCCTTTTTCTCCGCAAGAAGATGTTCACACGACAATAACGACTCAATACATCTTGCTCGGGTTTGTCCTGTATGCAAACGGAATTTGTTGATCAATTTCGTGACCAAAAGTATCTAATTTACGATGAGCTAATAACGTAGAAACGGAGTGCGCTGAGCAATCGAATGACTATTCAACAGGCCTCATCAAGAAATTGTAGACCTTCATCATTTCAATTTCGTCCTTGATTCACCTAATGAGAACGTAAAGTTCTTGTCTTTGCCTCTTCATTCTAAGCGCTCGGCGATGCTCGCCGTCCTTCTCGCCTCTTTCTTTCTTCTTCTAAGCGCCCAGAACCTCAGCACAAATCCTAACGGTTCCTCGCCTTCCTTCGTGGTAGATTACGAAAATGATCGATTTCTGCTTGATGGAAAGCCGTTCCGGTAGTTTTTTTTTCCAGAACTGGGAAAAGCTCTTCAGGTACATCAGTGGCAGCCTCCACTACTTCCGCGTCCATCCTGAGCAATGGCGTGACCGTCTTCAACGAGTCCGTGCTCTCGGCTTAAACGCCATTCAATTTTACGTTCCGTGGAACTTTCACGAGTACGAGGAGGGAAAGTAAATCGCCTTGGCAACTTCAACAAGGGGTTAAGGTATGACTTCACCGGTATTCGCGACTTCGTGTCGTTCATCAAAACTGCGGAGGAGCTCGGTCTCTACACGCTGCTTCGTCTTGGACCGTACTCTTGTGGCGAATGGGAGAATGGTGGCCTTCCTTGGTGGCTTCTCCATACTCCCGATATCCGGCAACGAACAGCAGATCCAAGATATTCTCAATGTCTCGCTATAAACCCGATTTTTTTTCAGATTCCTCAACGCCACAGCCAAGTGGTTCAATGTCCTGTTACCAAAGATCAAGCCTCTACTTCGCGAGAACGGCGGTCCGGTGCTTATGGTTCAAATCGAGAACGAGTACGGCAGCTACGATGCTTGTGACCGTAACTACACAATCTACCTGCGCGATTTGACCAGACAGCTCCTCGGCGACAAAGTGGTCATTTACACAAGTGCGTGCCGCTGTCGTTACAAAGTTTTCTAGCTGATGGAAATGATTCAAGTTTCCTGCAATGTGGCGTCGTACCCGGTGTATTTCCAACTATCGACTTTGGAGTGGCGGACCGTGATTATGTCAATCGTTCATTTGCCGCTCAGCGTCAATACTTGCCCAATGGCCATGGACCGCTAGTGAACTCGGAGTTCTATCCAGGATCGCTCGTTCTTTGGGCTCAGAAGCAAGCCGACTCCACTCAAACTTCCGACATTGTGACAACGGTTCAGGTTGGTGTGCTATAAATCATAAAAGTGAGACTATTTAGGCGATGTGGGACTTTGGCGCATCCTTTAACTTCTACATGATTCACGGTGGAACGAACTTTGGCTTTTGGAATGGAGCCGAAGGATGGGGACCGGTACGTTTAACATTAATTAATGACTGAAATCTCAGGTCGTCACAGCGTACGACTACTTTGCCCCGATCACTGAGGACGGTGATATCAACGTGAAGTACTTGGGCATTAGGGATTTTATGTCTGGACTTCCCGACTGGCCAAACCAGCCGCAGTCCGTTCCTGCTGATTCCAAGTTTGCTTCTTTTCCTTTTTAAGATCCGTTTTTCAACTGTTTAGAAAGGTGACACCATTCAATGTGAATGTGACATTAGTGCCGTGCAGCGTTGTCGACAAAATTCTGCAGGACTCGGATTGTATCTCTTCGGCAGATCCGAAATCTTTTGAGGAGCTCAACCACGGCTTCGGCTTCGTTCTTTATCGCAATCGGTTTGAGCCCATGGACGATCATTTTTTGGCAGACTGAACAAGTCTGGATCCGCACTGAATTTGACCGGTTTCAAGGACTTTGTTTATGTTAGCGTCAACGGTGTCCCTCAGGTGTGATTGCAGAATCCGTTTACAATAAATATTTTGACAATTTCAGGCTTTTCTGATGAACTTCTTCAACGGATCCACACTAACAACAGCCACTCTTCAAGGCGCGGAGGCTGGCTCGATGTTGGAGCTTCTTGTTGAGAATCAAGGACGACTGACCTATGAAACAATCAATGACTTCAAGGTTTCTTTGTTTCATATTTTCACAAAGTTCCTCTTCAGGGCATCCTCAATTTCGTCTTGCTTGACAATGAAACACTGACGGGCTGGGACAACTGTCCGCTTCAGCTTGAGCTTGTTGCGAAGAAGCTTCAAAACGGCAAGACGATACAAAAGGTTTGCATGGTTTCGACAAATGTAAGCGTTTGTAGATTCGCAAGCTTCGACACAACAACGATCCGTCTTCTCTAAACTTTTACATTGGAAATTTCACCTTGGATGAGGTGGCCGATGCTTGGATTGACACTCGAGGTTGGGGTAAGGGCGTGCTGATCATCAATGGATTCAATCTCGGGCGTTACTGGGCCGAACAAGGTCCGCAGGTGCGGCGGCTCGTGTTTCATCTCGACGTTTTAGATGACTCTCTACGTGCCTGCCCCGGTGTTGAAAAAGGGCGAGAACTCGGTGCTCATTCTCGAGCTTCGTGGCGTGCAGCAACCATGCCCGGACAAAACGTGCACCCTCTCGTTCGTCGACAAACCGATCTTCGCTTTCGAATATGCTGAAAAGAACGGCGATGCAACGCCGAAGTGGAGTCCTCGACGTTCTTGACGTGGTCCATTTGAAGCGTTTCGTGAACTAAACAGACTGCAAATAAACTGTTACCCTCAACTATGCTTTGCGGCAGACGATCGTCTAATTCAATAGCTTGGGATGCGCGCATTGATTTTGGAAAAATGGTGTGTTGTGATCGTCTTAAAACAAGGAAGACGACCCTCAATTCGCCGAGTTAGGGGTGCAGGTGAAATCGACGACGAAGACGAGCAGGCAAGAGAGAAACGTCGCCTTAACAACGTTCCCGTTCTCGCACGTCTCGCACGTCTTCTAGGTGCTGACGAATGCTTGCCCAAAACAACCAGCAAGATCCAGGCAAACGTGAGTCCTACAAGTTCACTCGATGGACGCACAAATTTTCCACACGCCTCTCTTGAAACAAACAAGACACAGGGCGACGTGATCGATTTGATGCAGTCGCAAGGGAAAAAGGTCGTCTAACCGAGAACAGATATCCACAATGTCCCCTTCTTGCACTCACTCCCATCTCGCTTTCCTTTCTCATTGTTCAGCCCAATGTGCCCCAATTCGACGAAGTTAAATGTCGGATCAGCCGGCTGCAAGGCACTGCGTCGTCGTCATGAAAGTCGTCTTCTTCGTCTTCTTTTTCGGGCTTTACCCAACGTCCTTTGCTTGTCTGAAGACTATTCCTACTGAGAGGACGATTCTTCCTAAGACTTCCACACGGACGACAAAGCCCTTGTCGACTGTTTCAAGTGCGCGGACTACGACTTGTCCAGAAACGACTACGACGACATCGACTTCCACGTCGACTTCAACTTCGACAACGACCACAACAACAACGACGTCTCTGTGTCCAACGCCCTGCGTCTCGCCTACTTGTCCCGATGGATGGATGGTCATGGAGTTCGACGGAGTCTTCAACTGTTATCTGGTCTGTTTGTTGTTGAGAAGGTTCTTCGGGTGAATCAATTGAAGATCCTCCCACTGGCGAGTTTCAGGTACTAAACGGCGCGCCGAATACTTGCGGCATGGTCGGTGGCTGCATCGTCGGCTTCCAGCAGGGCTGCGACGAGGCGCAACTCGGATGTGAGATGTTCGACGCGAATCTCGTCACTATCAGTTCGGCTGCCGAAAACACATTCGTTCAAAGTTAACTTATTTTCTCCAACGCACTCTTCAGCAATTGCAAACGCCATCGTGTACCCGATAATTACCGGGTATCCGACAAGCAGTTACGGCAATGTTTTTCATCAAGTAACGTGTATAGGAATGAAGACGGATGCCATGACTCCTGTGGGCATTGCTCCAACATATCCAGAGTTCCTCTTCGACTTTGGCTTTGTGACAATGAGCGTTTAGTCTATGGTACTGGCGGGATGGCACTCCATTAACAGCAGCCTCTTACAAAAACTTCGTCTACCTTGACAACCAAGGAACCTATTACGATATGATGGGCGTGCTGCAGTTCGCGATGCAGAATTGTATCATGCAACTTCCGGATGGAACTTGGAATGATCAGAGTTGCTCTTGGGTCTGTTATTTTTCGAAGACATCAACGGCAAACTTGCAGCACGTTCGAAACGCTGTATGCAAAAGGCCCGTCTGTCCTTGTCCGTGAGGAAGCAAACTTCAAAGTGTACACTGGCAATAAAATCTTTTACCGGCTTGTTGCACTTATTGTTAGACGGATCGGCGTATCGGTGCTCGTGTTGGATGAAAAGGCTAAGAAGGGAAACGGAAGCCCACCCATCTCACCGGCATAGAAATGGACTCAAAGATTATCGAACCTAGTGCAAAACAAACGGAAGGGGGGAGCGTTGAGAACTAGTCAGAGAGCGTTCAGCACGTGTTTAGTAATGCATCCAGACTAGTGTTAGCAATCAAACCAACGTGCATCACAGGCAACGTGTTTGTCATCTCAATTTCGTCCCTGATTCACTCGATGCGAGCGTGAGGACGTCGTCGTTTGCATTTGTCGTCTGAAGTATTCGGCGATGCTCGCCGTCTTCCTCGTCTCTTTCCTTTTTCCTCTCGGCACTGGAGCCCAGGATCTCGGCACAAATCGCATCGCCTCCTCGCCTTCATTTGTTGTGGATTATGAGAATGACCGATTTTTACTCGATGGAAAACCATTTCGGTAAGTTGTCCGTTTTAAAGTAAGAGCGAGCGTTTTTAGTTACATTAGCGGCAGCATCCACTACTCCCGTGTTCATCCAGATTTGTGGCGTGATCGCCTTCAGCGAATTCGAGCTCTTGGATTGAACGCGATTCAGTTTTACATTCCTTGGAATTTCCATGAATTCGACGAGGGAGAGTAGGTGTTTCCACTATGCTCACATAAATATTAGATACGATTTTTCGGCATGGAGAAATGTTGTGCAGTTCATCAAAATTGCCGAGGAGCTCGGACTTTATTCACTAGTTCGTCTCGGTCCTTACGCGTGCGGCGAATGGGAGAATGGTGGCCTTCCTTGGTGGCTGCTTCGCACACCAGACATCCAACAACGAACTATTGATCCAAGGTGACTAGCTTTTACTCTAAATGCCGAGTTGTTTCAGATTCCTCAATGCCACAACTAAATGGTTCAACGCTTTGTTGCCGAAGCTTAAGCCTCTTCTACGCGAGAATGGCGGTTCCGTGCTTATGGTTCAGATCGAGAACGAGTATGGCAGTTTTTCTTGCGAACACAACTATACCATCTACCTTCGCGATTTGACCCGGCAGCTTCTCGGAGACAATGTGGTCATCTTCACTAGTATGTCACGTTTTTTTGCCTATTTTGTTTTTAGCCGACGGAGATGACGCAGATATGTTGAAATGTGGAGCCGTGCCTGACGTTCTGTCGACTGTCGATTTCAATGTGCAAAGCAGAGACGGTGTAAAGGCATCTTTTGAGCTCCTACGCCAGTTCCTTCCCAATGGCCATGGTCCTATTGTGAACTCGGAGTTCTATCCCGGTTGGTTCGTCCTTTGGGGTGACAAATCGCACCCTAACGTTGCACTTCCTGATCAGATCATCTCTACCGCTCAGGTCAAATTTTGCTTTTCAAAGCACAAGGCTTAGGCGATGTGGGATTTTGGTGCTTCTTTCAACATCTATATGATCCACGGTGGAACGAACTTTGGCTTCTGGAATGGGGCTGAAGAAGCGATGGCTGTAAAGTTGCTGAAACGGCTAAACTCTACAGGTGATCACCTCGTACGATTACTTCGCACCGATCACCGAAAGTGGTGATATCGACACAATGAAGTACTTGGGTCTTCGCGACTTCATCTCAGGGCTTCCTGACTGGCCAAACAAGCCACAGCCTGTGCCAGCCGATTCCGGGTAATACTATTTATATACTTTGTCGTTTTTTTTTTATTTGGCTTGAAGCGAACGGTTTGAGGCAAATATTGTTGTAGAAAAGTAAGCCCGTTCAACGTGAGCGTTGTCCTGGTACCGGGCAGCGTCGTCGATGCAATTCTTGAGGATGTGAGATCTTCTTGTGTCTCTTCCGCGCAGCCAAAGACTTTCGAAGAGCTGAACCACGGTCTCGGTCTGGCCCTCTACAGAAATGTGTAGGATTTCGTCACAAATTGCCAAGTTTTGATGCAGACTAAAGAAACCGGGAACGAAGCTTGAGCTGACCGGTCTGAAAGACTTCGCATACGTGAGCATCGACGGCACTCTCGAAGTTTGTTATTTGTTTTCCTTTGTTCTAAATCGTTTTAGGCCTTTTTGTTTGCTCACATGAATGATCAATCGGTGACAACGACTGTGTTGAACTCGACAAAAATCGGCTCTTCTTTGGAAATTCTTGTCGAAAATCGCGGTCGACAGACTTATGAGACAATCAACGACTTCAAGGTTTCTTTGTACTCGCGGCATTCTTCACTTTCTAGGGTCTCATCAGCGAGGTTCTGCTGGACAACGAGACCCTTACCGACTGGGATAGCTGTCCAGTCGATATTCCTCTCATAGCAGAGAAGCTCGGGACTGTTAAGACAATCGAGAAGGTGCTTGTCGCAAATACTTTCACAGTAAACATTTTGCAATTTTAGATTCACGCCCGTCGACACTACAACAATGATACCTCTCCCCTGAAGCTGTATGTTGGAAACTTCACCCTCGACGAAGCGGCCGATGCTTTTATTGACACACGAGGATGGAACAAGGGAATTCTCATTGTCAACGGCTTCAATCTCGGACGCTACTGGGCGACGAAGGGCCCGCAGGTGAGGCTCTAGTTGCATTTTCATGAAATCACTTTTAGTTGACTCTCTATGTTCCCGCACCGGTGTTGAAGAAAGGCGAAAACTCGATTCTCATCCTCGAACTACTCGGCGTCCAACAGCCGTGTGAAGACAAACTTTGCTCCATCGGTTTCATCGATAAGCCTGTCTACGATTTCCCGGAGAAAAGTGGCGGCAAAGCTTCACAGTGAAGTCCGCTCTTAGGGTCACTAAGAATTTTCGTGAGCGGAACACAGACAACAAAATAAATACCAACGTTTCGCTGTTGAACCGAAAGTTTGGCTTTTGAAGTCAGAAGAAGTGAAGAGGTTCAAACAGACTTCCATTTCTGCTGATGAATACCGCCGTGGTAACTTTCACGAATCAACTTCGCAAAACTCTGCTCTCACTGGAAAAAGAAAAGAAATCTCGTAATTCGCAGAGTTGAATGGAAATGAGTCGAAGACGCGCGTGAGCACGCAAGAGAGAAACGCCTCCCCAAAAGTGCACCGGTCGTCGCACGTCACGCACGTCGACGCAGTTGCGGAAAGCTAGAGAGACATTCAGCAAGACAATGGTCTACGCGAATGTTAGTCGAACCAGTTGCCACAAATCAAAGCATTTTCCACTTGGACAAGGTACAAATGTTCCATGTGATGCCGAAACAAACCAGAGACGGGCGCATTGATCGACAACGTCAGGGGGAGAAGGGCCTTCAGGCCTTAAGGGGCAAAGATTCTTGATGTCCTAGCTGTCTTGCCCTTTTCTCGCACTACCCCACTCGTTGTCCCTTTCTCATTGTTCGTCCCCATGCGCCCCAATTCGGCGAAGTTAAATGTCGGATCAGGAGGCTGGAAGACGCGTTGTCGTCATGAAAGTCACCTCCTTCGTCTTATTTCTCGGGCTTTACCCAGCAATCTTGGCTTGTCTGAAGACTATCCCTACTGAGAGGACGATTCTTCCTAAGACTTCTACACGGACAACCAGACCTTCAACGACTCGCTCAACTACCCCGACAACGACTTGCCCGACAACGACCCAAACTTCGACTTCAACATCCACGTCGACTTCCACATCGACTTCAACCTCTACAAGCACAACAACAACGTCTCTTTGCCCGACACCGTGCGTCTCTCCCACTTGCCCAGATGGATGGATCGCCATGGAGTTCGATGGAGTCTTCAACTGTTATCTTGTGAGTTTATGGATTTTCTTTTTCTATGTAGCTCTTTTCTTGCATGATCCAGAGGGCGCTACTCGGTTTGCCAATTGCGTCCGTTCTTGGCCCCCTCCCCCCTCCCCCTCCCCCTAATGCCAAAATTTTTCTTGACACCTTTGCTGATGAAATCCTCTCAGGTATTGAACGGTGCACCCAATACTTGCGGTATGCCCGGTGGCTGCATAGTTGGCTTCCAAGGCGGATGCGACGAGGCACAACTCGGATGCGAAATGTTTGACTCGAATCTCATCACTATCAATTCTGCGGTGGAAAACGACTTCATTAGAAGTTTGAAGCTATTTTTTCACACTTTTTGCTTGAGCGATTGCAAATGCCATAACTTATCCAGAAGTCATGGGCTATCCGACAAGCAGTTTTGGCAACTTCTTTCATCAAGTAACATGCCTCGGTATGAAGACGGATGCTATGACTCCTGTGGGAATTGCACCGACGTATCCGGAGTTTGTCTTTGGCATTGATTTTGTGAAGTCGACGAGCCGTTTAGTTTGTGGTACTGGCGTGATGGGACTCCATTAACCGCAGCCTCTTACAAGAATTTCGTTTTCCTCGACAACCAGGGTACATACTTTGATATGATGGGCGTGCTGCAGTTCGAGATGCAGAACTGCGTCATGCAACTTCCGGATGGAACCTGGAATGATCAAAGTTGCTCCTGGGTTGGTTGTTTTATTAAAACGGCAACGTAGAAGTTTGCAGCACGTTCGAAACGCGGTCTGCAAGAGACCCGTCTGTCCTTGCCCATGAGGAAACTTGAAGCACCATGCATTAATAAATTTCCTTCTGAAAGCATGCACTAGGGAAAGCTTTCGATCCATCTTCCTAAACCGGAAGTTGAAAGTGACGCCAATACACCAATAAAGAGAATCAACGAGCTTGGACCGTCGTTGCTGGCACGCTTTCTTCAAAGATGGCTTTGAAGATAAAGACACCAGAGAGCATCCCAAGATAGTGCCAAAAGTTCTATCTTCAAAAATGCGCGCGAACGATAACGTAGAACGAGTAAGAAGGCGCGACCTTGCAGATTCGCCACCTTCGCGTGGCATTCACGAACGCGTCCTCATGTATCGATTCAATGAACGACGCCCCGTTCCCTCCCATAAAGTGAGCGTGCTGAAGAAGTGCTGGCTATATTTCCTCTTGTTGATTTGTCTTTCTTTCCCTTGTTTCTTCCGTTGCCAAGCCTCACTGTCGATGATTTTGTGTCGTTTCAGCCAGTCGTAGATGCTCTTTATACATCGGCTGTAGACGCCGATGGTTTGCTGGACTGCCAATCACTGGAAAGTCCACTTCTTGAGATGCCAAACAGTCTCTTGCTGCCTCCTGCTCGACGACTGAAAACGGGTTTGATGCGGATGCATCGATGCTCGAGTTCACCGAGAGACAACGCGGTACGTCTTTTGCTATCAAAACTAAACCGCTTCGTTTTCGATTCACTCTGAAGGGTGATCTACTCGGTCCCAAAGGAAAGTTGTCACGTTTATCATCAGCCTCCATTCATGAAATCTCGTGGCAAAATCTGAGTGAAATAGAGGACAACGACGATCAGTGAGTCTCTCCTGCATGCGGGCATGCAACAACAACGATACTCTCATCAGACCTCTTAATGCTCACAGCGGAAGGGTCTTCCCGGCTGAATACTTGTCCAGGAAAGATTTGCTCTTCGTACACAATAACTGTTTACTTTGCTTTAGACCGTCGTGAAGAAGAGAACAGCGGACGTCATCTATAGAGATGCCGCCATTGACAACCACCTAGAGTTTTGTAAGTTATTTTGAACTAATTAAAAATTATTACATTACAGGGCCTTCTCCTAGTAATGGCGAGCAAATAACATCGACCGAACAGGAATGGTGTCATCTTCCTTTTGAAACCCCGGTTTACACACAGGAAAAGACAATGGTGTGATGGACTAAATGTCAACTCGGACAAGAGGCTTGGAAGCCAGAGCATATTGTCGTCTTTGTGCCATAAAGAGGTTCATTCCTCGACTATCTGAAAACTTTTTTGTTATGCATTTTCGTCTTCATTTCTCTTTGCTTTCACGCCTTGATGACTTTTGCATCTTTCGATGTCTATGCCGCGCGGCGCGAAGCGCC
>JAQIXL010001431.1:0-18213 GCA_034700245.1 Poikilolaimus oxycercus
ACTTGTTCAGCACCAAATTCTGAACAAAATCGTGAAATAAAACAGAGGACAAATTTCCAGGTCAGTGTCCCTTTAAGGAGATCTAAATCGTTTGATAAAAGTAGTCATTATTTTTATCAGAATTGTTTTAGCACTTTTCCACCAATTTGTTCCTCTTGCCAACTACAATACATCAAAAAAATGTTTCTTAAAGACAGTCTCTTGCAGTTCTCGGCTGTCCTCTTCGATTTTGGTGTAACGACGGGTGCTCAGCTGGATCCCCTTTTACCGTATTATGGCGCTGCATTCGCTTCTTGGATCAACATTTTCCACAAACTACGCCCGTCAAGAGAGATTGGGTGCAATTGTTTACCTGGTTAGTGACTGTTTTAGGTTGTCCACAATGCTTTTAACGATTTAGGTACTGTGCTTAGACGCTGGCCTTATGGGCTCTGCTCTAGCCATTAGCTTCTTGTTCCGCGCCTACGTCTTGGCCAAGTCAGAAACACAAGTAGGTTGGACTAATTTGAACAATTAAGTGTTCAGATTTGGATAAAACGCTTCTTCTACGGTTTTCTGGTCTATCTCGGCTTAATGATTCCGACTTTGAGCTTTGTCATATTCAATGGATATGTGACAGGAGACGCCTTGGAAGATTTTAAGGCTGTAGGCTATGCTCAGGATTGAAAATAAGGAATTTTTTTTCGCAGAAACATCCAGAGATCTTGCCGAAAATTGACGATCGTCCTTTCTTCCTCTTCGACATCGGAAATAATAAGGTTGCAGCCGTAATGCTCGGTTTACTCGTCTTCTTCTTTCTTTTCGTGGTCTGTGTTTTAATTTCAAAAATATTGTACTTCTCCTTGACATCAGGGTGGAATTAGCATTTGCTGTACGGTCTTTGTCTTTCGAAGACTCCACAAGCTACGTGGCAGCATGACGGAGAAAACTCGAAAACAGCATCAGATGTATCTCGTTGCCCTGATGGTTCACAGCTCGGCTCCGCTGCTATTTTTCTATCTCCCATTCATTATTGCCTTTGGCTCAATTTTGAGTCAAGATCTGAATTCGGCTGGTTTGAGTTTTTGCTTTTTAAAAGTCGAAAGTGTGATTTCAGTGCTGGGCGATATTGCCATGTTCCTGATCCCTCTGCACTCTAGCGCCAACGTTTTTATCCTCGTTATATTCGTGACTCCATATCGTCGAGCAACCTTGGACTGCATCGGAATGATATTTCCCTCGCTTGCAAGCTTTCGAAACACGAGGAACAATTTGGTGGCAGCAGCGACTTCAACCGACTTTAGCTCAAGACAAGTGGAGCCCCTTCAACGACATGATCACTGAGAATAAAATTTGCTTCAACAACTGCGTCGCTACATGCCCAGATATGAGAACGTCCAGAGGAACATAGCAGATGCTCGCTGTCGAGCCTATTCACCGTCAGTCTAGTTAATGGATCGAACAACAAAAACACGGGCGCTTAGGAGACCGATCAAGAGCATCGCGTTAAACCTTGAGGATAACACTGTCGAAACAAGGCGAGACTGGCAAGTTTGTTTTCTCATTGTCAGTCTGCTAAAAACACAACCCCGTGGACGGCTTGAGCAGGTCTAGACATTAGTGAAGCAAGCATGTAGTCATTTCTTCGACATTTCTCACCTGCACACATTGTCATTACCAACATTATTCTTTCATGAAATATCTAGACTCTATGGGCAGAGAATGATTATTGAAGTCTTTCGCTCGTGCTCTGCCTCTTGCCTGCCTGCCTTTGCGAAGGACGCCTGCACCTTTCTAGATGCTCCCTGAATTTGACAGTGAATTACCAGTCTGGTTTCGTCATACTGTCCTAGTAATCATGGCAGTTGGCTTAATAATGGCAATCCCGACCCTCTTCTTAGTGGCACGTCATTCATCTAAAGAGATGCGTGTATATCGACGCTTTATTTTTCTCTATATTGTTAGAATTCAGTTCAAAGAGAATTTCTATAACAAAAGTTGCAGCTTTTTAGCGTGGTATTTGATTGGTTGATCATGGCTGCGTGCGAAATTCTCTTCTACCCACCTTTGGTCATGTTTGCTTTCGACGGCCCAGCGACACATGTCTTGCATATTTCCCCACTGGCTCAGTTTGTACATAGAGCATTTTTTCCCGTCTATACGACTGCCCTTTTAGATGGCTGTTAGCGTTAGCGCCGCCGGAAGCGCTTGCATTATGCCCGCGACTTTCCTGTATCGTTTGTTGGTTGGTTTTTTAAATTTTGCTAAAAAAATCCTCTTTCTTAATTTTTAATATGCGAACCTCCGCGTTCTATTGTAGTTGAGTAAATATTTTAACCATACACTGAAAATAGCCTAATCTATGGTTCGTTAAAAAAGTTAAAAATTTGAAAGTAAAACTGCCGTGAGTTATTCAGACACTCTCACCGAAAAGTGTCCCATGGCGACTGAGCCCTCGAACCGTGATTTTAATTTTCATATGTATCTTCAGCGCTGTTTTAAGCGCAGTTTTCCCCATGTTAATTTCGACACTCATTGATCCAGACGATCAAACACGGTATTTGGAGCTGGTGAGTGCAAACAATATTTCACCCGCTCATTTAGATAACTCCTGGTGCTTCGAAGTTGGTAAAACGCTTTGAGGGATCACTTGTTATTTGTGATCCAGTTCGCCCTAGCACGCCTGCCGTTTGGATCCTGTGCCTTACGGCCCTTACTGGGGCTATTGTGGTATTTGCCAATTCCGGTATCATCGAAGAGAACGGTTTCTTAGGTGACCGCTCTAAGCGCCTTTGGTTGCCGTTTCGTACTTCGGCGCAATCTCCTTCACCATCGGCTAAGCCCGATCCTCTACCACCGCCATATTCTCTTCATTCGAAGTAATCTTCTTTTGGTGAGCAATATTGTTTGTTAGCTCAAAATCAGTTGCAGTTTCTTCTACCTGCAATTAGTTATGGTGTCCCGACGATAATACTTGTCTTCGTTTATGTTTGGCCGTTTCGACACTCAACGTTAGTAGTAAATGTAGCAACTCGACTGACTGAGCTGCACACGCCGTTGGCCTGCGCGCTCACCGTTCTTCTCACACGGCCTTATAGACAATGCATTCGCAAATGCTTTGATCGACTATTTCAACGTGGCCGTATTTCGATTCGATTTCTCATGACATGAAAATGGAGTGAAACAGCTCACTTTCAGCGTATTATTAAATAAAAAAAGCTATTGTTTGCTTTATAGCTGGGGAAATTCAAATCTCTGATCAGTATAACTAGAAGAATAGCCTCCGGAAGGGGGCCTTATTTTACGAGTCGCGGGCCGGCGCAACCGTAAGTCACTATGAAAGAAGAACAAAGTAAAATGTCCTCACAATCGCTGATCCTCGCTGCTCTCGCGAGCGCGCGGGATCCGAAGAAGAGCCTCGACTTGCGGCCGTGCCGCTGCCCGTTCCGGGCTCGTCCTCGACACAAACAACAACGAGTGAGACGAAAAGTTAATCCCAAAGAGCCCAAGCCCCATGAGAATGCAACGAGCAAGTAAAACGATGAATTTATTGTGAGTTAGCAATGTGAAATGTAGAATCGAGCACGTAAAACGACCGAAGAAGGGGCGGGGAATTGGGACGGTGTCGAAAGGTACAGGAAAAGATGCAAAAGGAAGTATGTGCAAGGTCTAGCGAGCGGAAATTAGGCGCGATACAAAAGAGGGGATGCGCATTGCGGTAGTAGGACTTTTGGTCAACTTTTCATAAAAAATTCGTTTCATCGCGTGGAAGTCTACTTCAAGGAAATCTGACTTACCAGATGAAAGAGCGGATGCGAATTGACTACCTGGAAGAAACCCGACGCTGAAAAAGCCTGTCTGATGCTTTTTGGAGAAAGATGAAGATTGAAAACGCGAAAATTTCGGTCTTTAGTGCAACTTCAAAGCAGTAAATGGCATACAAGCGTGCTGATCCGGAGGTGCTGCCCATGCTGTGCGACAGAGCATCCCTCGCGGCACACTTTGGTGAGAAACTGTCAAGCTCAAACAAGTTTACGACTTTTTTATCTGTGTAAGTTCCGCTCAGGGTCCCTTGAGACATTCTCGAACAATTATACTTTTGTTGAAACCTATCTGCGACGGGATTTTTCAATTTTGCGCTCATAGTGTTCAGGGCTTTTGGCTGAGTAGTTTTTCTTCAGCGACAAAGACGCCAAACCACTATTGGCTGCCAAACATTAGAACAGAAAATGAGCTTCACTTAAAAAAGCTCGTCTCAAGTAGGTTTCAACGAAACTAGAACACATCGAGCAAAGGCTAATGGGTCCGCTAAGCCAAAAGGCAATAGATAAAAAGTCGTAAACTTGTTTGACCTTGGCAGTCTTTCACCAAAGTGTGCCGCGAGGGATGCTCTGTCGCACAGCACGGGCAGCACCTCCGGATCAGCACGCTTGTGTGCCATTTACTGCTTTGAAGTTGCACTAAAGACCGAAATTTTCGCGTTTTCAATCTCCCTCTTTCTCCAAAAAGCATCAGACAGGCTTTTTCAGCGTCGGGTTTCTTCTAGGTAGTCAATTCACATCCGCTCTTTCATCTGGTGAAGTCAGATTTCCTTGAAACAGACTTCCACGCGATGAAATAATTTTTTTATGAAAAGTTGATCAAAAGTCCTACTACCGTAACAACGCTCTGGATTTTATGAACATGAGTTGCCCAAGTCTCTGTTTGTCGGGAACCATCCTACTAGACGTAACTTTTGACGCTCTATTCAATGGTGCAATAAAATCCGCTTGAAAATGAACGGTGTGAAAATTTGGCCTAAAAGTACCGTTGCTGGAGGAGAGGGAAAACTGATTTTCGGCACTTTCTCGAAACTTCTAAAACGTAGGATTGCAGAGCTCACCGAGCTGAGCAAAATGAGACCAGAAGCTCCGAAAAATGTTACAACTGGTAAAAGTTATGAATTTTTGAAGTTTTACCTCCACCCCTCCAGAAACCCCGGTTTTTGACCTATTTGACCCCGCTCTCCCCCGGCGATAGTTATAATAACTTGGGGTGAGTAGTGTGGCATACTCAGTTTCATAAAATCGAAACTTTCGAAAAAAGCTGTTCCTGAGGAAACTCGATTTTCTCAGAGGGTGGCTTTTAAAAGAACTTTTGTTCTCTTCAAGTCAGAGCAACCAATGTTCTCCAAAATTTTTGCTTGCTTTGTGCATCATTTGAAACCATCAACTCCTACATACATTTGACATAGGAAATTATTGAGGGGAAAGCTGTGCGACAGAAGTGTCAGAAAACACTCACGTCTTCGTAGTACGCGTCGAGGGCGCGGTCGTCGCTCGCAAGGTCCGCGTACGCTACGAGTGCTCGAATATTTTTCAGTTTCTCCAACGCCACTCTTTTTGTTCCCGAATCAAGCCATGAACTCTCGGCGAACACAGCCCGATAGCCGGATTTGACGACCTCAAACAGATCGAGGACGGCTTTTTTCTTGTTCTGAAGGTCTTTTTGTCAGCTAATTCTATCTCGCCACACCTCATTGAAATAATGCCTAGCATACAAAGCCGTTGCGGCATGATTGAGACTATTCGCAGCGAGGGAAGTGCAGGTTCTCCATCTTTCAGCTGTTCCAACGTCTTCATAATCCGAAGCTCGGACCATGAAGTAACGATATATGAAATAGTTGGCCAATAGTCTCGGATCAGTCTTTGCAAGGATATCATCCAGCCTTGCCAGGAAGCTCGGACGAATTATCCTAATTTTCATGCTTGGATGAAAGTTTTTATGAACTTCTCGCGGAGTCAAAGCACGCAGATAACGATGCCAATCGATCTGCAAGATTTGTTTCTGATTCGAAGAAAACATACACTGGGCATAAAATCTGTAAGCTCATCAAGAGTGATGTAGGCCTCTTGCTGCACAGTCTTCAGCTTCATATCCTCAAGTAATATTTCTCCAATTCCACGTTCAAGACACAAAATATCATCCAAATCCTGTTGCAGGCTTTTGGTTGTTGAGAGCGAACGCGGCAGAAACTGGCGCATCTGGAAAGCTCATCGATTGGAAAAGCAAGCGAGGTCGGGTCAAACCGTCTGAACAAGCAGGTCCCTGAAGGCCGTCACAAACTTTTTATTCGTCAATTGAACAGGTCGTGCTGAAAGAGAGCCAAATTTAATCTGAACGCATTTTAGTCGAAGTCGATGAAAAGTCTTTAAACCGTGAGAATATAACGTGAAGTGTTCAACTCGCTGATCATCGGAGAGACAAACAAAAGTGAATCGCCCAGCTTCCCCTCAAATGTTGAATCCTGGACACGATGAGTTTCAATAAGCAAGTTGGTCAGATCTTTTGGACTAGTTGAACTTTCCTTGGAATTGAGCACAGGCCAAATGCCAAAGCGCTGAAATTGAAACTTGGGAAAGACTTCAAGAAGCTTGCCTTCAAATCCTTTATCAGCTCCGTCTCGCCGTCCTTGACGTTCATGCAAACCGAATAGAATGCCTTTAGCTTGTTGATAGTTTGAGATGACGAACGTTTTGGATCTTCGAGTAGTTCTTCAAGAAGTTGGTACTTTATGAAGACTTACTGCGCATCCTTTTGAGGACCTTCTCTTGCATTAGAGTCAATTGGCTGATCGCATCAGCATCGTTTGGAATCGGGTGCTCGGAAATCCATGGTCCACACGCGAATTCATAAAAATTGTCGCAAGGGTCGACCGAGGAGTTGACGTTCAATGTGATTTTGACAGGCGTGGAGCTTTCTTTCGAAATTCTCTGAACAAAATAAAATTCGGAAAAAAATAAAGCGGAGTACCAATTTCTGTTGCAAGCAAGCATTTGCGGCACTGAAAATAACAGCAAGTAGAAAAGCTGAGATTTGAAAGGGCTTGCAAACGTTGAAAAGCATGCAGCTTCGAAGGAGGGAAGCTTCCTGACTGCAGAGAGTGCTAGCGATTGGGTCGCTGGGAGCAATTTTCAGTTTTAGTCCGCAGCCAAAAAACACAAGCGGCGACTTGTTCAAGTTCCTAGAGAGGGTGAGAGGATGGATGTGTCAGGCCACCGAAAAAATACGTTTCACTTTCGCTTTTGAAGCGGGCTGCTAGGATTGAAAAAAAAAGACGTGTTGTTTCTGCTAAAACAAGAAATTTGTTATTATCATTTTTGTTGCTTTCGTGTCGTTCTTGTTTTTTCGTCGCCGCCAGCAAAAGCATCACGAGCTCTATCCGATAGTGTCGCTGCTTGTTGAGAAGCGCGTCCACAAGGCGCACAAATCGATGAACGTGGAATGTGGAGAAAAAACGGCTGGGCCTGGCGCTCTCTCGCGCCTCGTTCCGCTTGGCGCTGTTGGCGCCAGCCGTCAGAGTGATCGGCGCGTGTCGGCTGAGAGAGAACGCCGCCCGATATTTTTCCCTCGCAACATTTACTGCGTTTGCCCGCATTTATTTTTAACACTTTACATTACGAAATAATGTGCAGACCTTTCTTCTGCTTGACTTCTCTTCACTCGCGTCAACCCACCCTCGTAGCTGACTTTGAGCAAATAGCGACGACTATCGCTTTGAATAAACATGTCTTGCAGAGCTTCGTAGACCTAGCCGAAAGAGACATCTTTAGACGATGTTCATCTTGATGTCAACACGTCGTTGTTTACAAATGCAGAGGTTGAATGAGATATTGAAACCAATTTCAGATGTTTTTGCAGTGCTCTGAGATGGTTTTACAACTATTACAATATTTCGATCTTCGGACCTACACAATCTCCATGATGTTAGAAATCGTTATGCTGCTGCTTCTCGATTCGACGGCAATCACAAAAATTTTATTCAAGGTAATTTTTTTATAACTCCTTCACACTTGAATCATTTCAGAAAGATAGTTGTGAGCACATCTGTAGAGGGATAAAAATTTCTCGCAACCGGCTGTTTGACTCGGTCGTGACGATTAGCACCTAGAGGTACTGCTTTTTGGACTTGTAGAGACTCAAATTTTCAGAAAAAATTTCAACAACATCTGGGCGCTCATTGTCAGCATTGGCAGCGATTCAGTTGCGACGACAACTAGTATGCTTTGATCATTGCCGCCTTCTTCATAGTCGTCAATCGTGGAAAGTTCTTATTTTTAGGACGAACGATGTCAATAGTTGTCGTCGATACGCCGTGAAGCTGCGCAAAGTATCAACACTGAGTTTTGCCAGTTCTTCTTCGAGAAGATCTATGACATTCCAAGAAAATACGGGAGTTTCAAGACAGTAAACATTCGCCTTTCGTTCCTGGACTATGCCTTCGAGTTCAATGGAAACCTTGAATTTTTCAACGCACAGGTTTGAGACACAAAATGTTTTTACTCGCTTATGTACCTATTTGTAGGCTGTTGGAGTGAACACGCTGTATCATGATGGCATCACCGGAAGTGGACAAAATTGAATTGGCTAACCGCAGGGACTGCACATTGTTATCGTTCACCATCGAGACGACGACAATTTTGAACGACTTTTGATGCCATTAGCAACAATCTCTCGATGGAAGGTCGCTATAAGTTCTATCACTTGGAGTTCGACATAGTCAGTTATGAAAGTAGGCATTCGGCCATTTTCTCGGACACCAGCTAAAACACAAAAATCACCGAGGAATTGATGTACGAAAATTAAAAAGTTGAGATTTGGCTGTTTTGTACCTTTAATAAACTTTCTGTGTAAGTGTTTCGTTGCAACAAAAGACTTCAAAACGGTTTTCTTCTTGTTCTTCTGTTTATCCGCTACGAACGATGACAAGCAAAGCTGCGAACGTGCATCGTCGAGAGTCCTGCTGCTTGACGAGGAATGCGCTCGAAGAGGGGGTGATCGATAAAGTTAAAAAAAAACAGCTGGACGCTGCGCCCTCTCACTTTGTCATGCATGCTGGGCGCCAACCGTCTGAGTGATAGACGGCGGAGAAAACGACGCATGGCGCTCTCCTTTCGCAACATTCATTGGTCTGCCTGCTTTTTAATGCTTTAACAAGTTATCGAAAGGATATTGTTGTTTTTGCAAAAAAATGTATGGTTACTCTACATAAAAGTCCTCCTTTTCTCCCGTTCATTATTTACGCAATCTCGTTCCTCTTCTTCGCTCCTCATGATTTGTTTTTTACGAGTCTACATATCCTCGGCGAATTTCAAGTCTGTCTTGCATGGCTTCGTAGACTAGGCCAAAGCTGACGTCTGTGGACGACGGTGAACTTCCCGTCATTTGCTCCACTTATCAAATGCAAGTTTTAAAGTACGCCTTTCAAAAGTGTTTCGCAGATCCCGTGGTAGGATCCAATAGAAATGCAACTTCTCAACACTCGCGGCAATCGAAAAAAAACAGGTAGTCCGATTTTCACAAATGGCAGTGCGGATTACAACTCATGCAAGTAGGTGTGGAATGTAGAAGGTTTTTAATTTATTGTTTGCAGATTATCGGCGTGCGCGTTGAGCTGCAGCCACTGCTGATAGAAGCGTAATAACAAGATCTTTCTTGCTGAAGCAACGCTATGCATTTGACCGATCAGACTGGCGAAATCAAGAAGAAGTTCAGCATGCAAATTGGGGACTAAATTGATTTTCAACACCCGGAATACGCATACCGGTCACGAAAGATCGATACGGTGATAGAATTTGAACAACCTTTGACGATTTCCATAACAACTCGAGAGAGAACCAACTGCAGCGCTTGAATAATGCCGCATTTGAAAACAAGCGTTCTGCCTATTTAAATGCCAGCGTCTTTACTAAAACAGAGAAAAGAACAGTAAAGAACGAATTGATAGACAAAAAGAAAAAGCTGAGATTTGGCTGTTTTTGACTAAATAATAATAAATTGTTCTCTATGTCTATGACAAGTACAATGCCAGCAAGCAAACACCGGTTTGACATCTTCAAACTTTGTGCAATAATTTCTGACTAACTAAGAGAGTATTTCATTGTTGAACATTGCTGAGAAAAGCTGTGGGGCAAGAAGAGTCAGGGTAAGAAGAGCCCTAGAGTGGATCACTTTCACATCGCTCATCCTCCTCCCTCCTCGAAAAGTAAATTCGCGTGAAACTGTGGGCTCAGTTGAGTCGTGAAACGTCCTCAGTGCACGATGCTCTCTTGAAATTGTTACCAGAAAGCTTGTACATATATCCTTACACTATATAATCGGCGCTGTTTGCGTGTGTGCGTGTGTGCGTGCGGGTTATCGAGGTTTTCGTCGGTGATTCGACGCAGCGAGGGTCACTAAGGGGTTCTTGGGGCTCAGAAATCGTTTCCCGCAAAGAAAAAGGCATGGTTAAGAGGCGAAAACACGAGAAAAAGCGAAAAGATTGAAAATCAGCCAAAAATTTAATTTCAATTTACATTTGCGGGCGAACACTTGGTGCGCGCACCAAGAGTGCGCAGCGCAATGAGGAGTCGAGTGGAAGCGCTGAAAGGGTTGAGGATTCTGTGCGGTTTCAGTGGCCGACTAACGGAGAGTCTAATGAAGTGTTCGTGTTCTATGCTGCAGCAGAGGCCGAGGGGAGAGGAGGGGAGGGGCAGTATTCTATGCTGTTCCAGTGGAGGAGGGGAGGAGGGGAGATGGGGGGGGGGGGGGTGGAGAGGAGTGTTCTATGCTGCTCAAGTGGGAGAGGGTGGGGAAGGAGAGTATTCTACACTGCACCTATGGGCGAGAGAAGGGGGGGGGGGCACTATTCTATGTTGCTCCAGGGGACGAGGGGAGGAGGGAGGAAGGGGGAGTGTTCTCTGCTGCTCCCTTAGGAAAGAGGAGGTGGGGAAGAAGCAGCACCAGTGGCCACGGGAGAGAAGGGATCCAAAGCAGTAATCTATGCAGCTTCGGATTGTGGGGAGAAGGAGGGCGAGAAGGGAGAGAAGGGGGAGGACCGAGTATTCTATGCAGCTCCAGCGCCGAAGAGAGAGGAGGGGAGAGGAGACATTACTCATTGCAGCTCCAGAGAAAGAGGAAGGGGAAGCAGGGGGCAGCATTCTATGCAATTTCTGTGGCCGAGGGATGGAGAATTCTATGCGGCTTCAGTGGTAAGAAGGAAGGGAGAAGGGAGAGGAGGGAAGAGGTGGGAGTATTCTATGAACCCCAGGGGGCGAGGGGAAGGAGGGGTCCGAGGCAGTATCCTACGCAGGTTCAGTGGGTGAGGGGAATAGGGAGTATTCTGTGCTTCAATGCAGTTTCGGAGCTCGAGGGTGGGGGGAGGTGAGGGGAAAGGAGAGAAGGAGTATTCTATGCGGGGAGGCTGTCACTTTGGGAGCTCGCCTATTAGCGTGTACGCGCCAGTGGCGCGTAGCGCCGCTGGTGTACATATATGTTGTGTTCTTACAGTCACGTTTCGCATCAATAATTTGAAACCATCAGCATTCGGACAAGATCTGGTGGAGCAATCGAATCATTTCTAAAGGACGAGCCAATGGTGTCTGCCTAAATTGCAATGGCTTGCAGACGCGCACATTACTCTTGCGCTCGTCATAGATGGTCTGGAGTGTGACGTCTACGAAGATCGATGCGCTACGCGCGTCGTCAACTCTTGCCAATTACACCGAGAGGGACGCTGCCAAGCCTCGGCTCAACGAGTCGCTTGACGCTTTCTCGTCTTTCTCGTACTACGCGCGTGCCTATTAGTCCCTCGGACTAATGCCCTCCGAAGAATGGTGGCAATTCTCAAAATTTGGAATTTTCCTCCGTTGGACGGCAACTTTTCTTTGGATTTCCGGCATTTACGCTTGGACATTTTATCTTCCACCTGTAAGTCTTTTTTAGAAAAAAAAATCATTCACTAATCAGGACCCAATGAGCTATGGCGCAATAACTGCGATTCCGCCCGTTCTCTTGGGTTTCTATTTGATTGAGATCGTTGGCATCTGTTGTACTCGCAAGAAGCCGGAAATGACGATTTGGTGATCAAAAATTAACAAAAATTAATTTTATTTGTTTCAGGAACCGTCTGACTCTGACTTTGGGGATATTTACAGCCCAAGTGAGCGTGGCGGCAGCGCGGGATGCACCGGTGGAAATGTCGGTTGATCTGAAGGCGAAAGTCGTGCAGGTCAATGGACTCTTTGTCGGTCTACTCTTGGGAACACTGATTGGTGTGAGTTTTAAGTCTGTCATTGTAAGAGAAAAATATTTCGAAACAAAGGGTAATTAGTCATTTTGTTTAGCACGCCCTTGCAAAACTGATATCAATCTGTACGGAACGTCCGCTGACGCGTCCCAGGTTCGTGCGAATCTTATTGGTATTTACATTTTATTTCTTAGAGCTTGGAGTTCAATTGACGATGCCTTCCTCGAGGATGGGCAAGCCCTTCATGAATGCGCAGGGCGCGACTCTTCTCTTTCCGCTTCTTCAGCTTCTACAAAGCATTTAAGGAAAAGAAGAAGAAGGAGGCGCAAGAAACAAAATAAGAAGAGTTCCGGCGATAGCTCACAATCAGCTGCGACTTCATCAGAAACTCTGCTTGCTGTGCATCGACGCAGAGAGCACCTCAAACATTCTTACAGTTTGCCATAAAGTTTGAGACAAAAATGGCATCTCGTATGACATACGTTTACATATGATGCGCTAAATTTGGCAACGGCTGGGCACAGCATGTGACATTTTGAAGGAAGATCGATGCGATGCGCCGCGTCGCCTACTTGCCAATTAGCTCAAGTGGTAGGCTTTTAATGACGCACGAGTTGTCAATAATGAGCAATGCACTCTGATTAGGAAGCGCGGTATCGACTTTCGAAACTAATCGAAATTAATTTTTATGGTCGCTAACAGCGGGGAATTCATCGACTACAAAGGATTTGCAAGATACTTTTCGACTCGTTAAGAGACTTCTTCGTCAGCTTACAAGATTCTGAAAGCGACAGTTCCCTACGAAAATATGCTCTTATGATTGTAAAAAAGCGGAAGCTGTTGGTTGCATCAAGTGCTCGTAAGATGACTGGCTTATATTTCGTCCGGTTTCACCGGATGCGCTTTTGATTTCCACGACCCTTGCCTTCGGCCTGATTGATCACGAAGAAACTACAGACCAGCCCATGTTTTCGAGGTAACAAAGAGATACGAAGCGTCCTCGAGCACGTCAGAGAGGGTGCAAAGTCTGATAGTGATTTGTTTGTAGAAATAACAGAGAAAATTATAAAATGCCAACTGGAACAATGTTCACTTCGGCAGTTCCGATACCTATTTGTCTCCTAACGAGTATAAAAATGAGCGAGAAGGCAAGAAGCGAGATAAAAGCGACCCGCACGTGTAGTGGCATCATATGAAGGAGTCATTCTCTGACCTGATGCTCTCTTACGTGGCTCTTGAGGAGTCGTATAAAGCACTCTCCCACATCTTCACCCCCCGAGGCTTGTCCACTGTTCTCAAAAATGATCTCGCCGTTGTTGCTACTGATTTTTCTTGGCGTCGTCGTCCATGAGTCTTTAGCAGCCGTGCACACGATGCCTCTAATGTTTGTTTTTCTTAATTGGCAGCCAAATCCATTTTAGTGTCATCTTCTTTGGCTAATGATTTCTTTTCAGCTACAAGGAGTCTCTAAAGCTTCGACTCCTCCGCGAAGGAAAACTTGCCGAATACAATCAACGCAAGAACGAATTCCTCAGTTTGAAGGCGAACAACTTGGCCGTGGCATCGCAGCCACTGGTCGATTTCGATGACATGGCTTATTTCGGTGACTTTTCTTACACAAAAATAACTGAACAAAGGCTTCATCGCACTCGGCACGCCACAGCAACGCTTCGTTGCCTTCGTCGACAGCGGCTCCTCTGACACCTGGATGCCCGATGTCACTTGTTCAGCTGGTCAACAGGTCAGATCGTGTTTTAGCTTTTCAACATCGATAATTGCACTAAAACTTACAAAAAGAAAATTCCAGACCTGCGGTCTCTACTGCAGCATCGTGCCCTATGAGAGTTGCGTCACATTCTGTCCGGAAAGCTGTTGCAAGAAATCAAAGGGCGTCGATCTCAACGAAATCTTCGGCACAAAGTTCGTTTCTTTGATTTTCTTTTGTGAAAGTAGACGTCTTAGGGACGACGGCTGTGGCGCCAAGAACAAGTTCAACAGTTCCGCCTCGAGCACTTACCAGACTGGCTCGGGGACCTTCGACCTCAGCTATCAGACCGGTGAAGTCAAAGGCTTCTGGGGACAGGACACGTTCTGTGTAAGTTTTATTTATTTACTTGCTTATGGAAATGTTGTTGTTTACACCACATGCTTATGCACGGATTGTAGATTGTCAATTCGTCCTTCTGCGTCACAAATCAAGCTTTTGGACAGGCGCAGTCGATCACCGGCGGCTTCGTTGTCCAGGTCTGTTTCTTTCACTTGATCTGAAAAGGAATCTTCAGCCAATCGACGGCATCCTCGGACTCGCCTGGCCGTCACTCGCCTACAACGGCAACAAACCGCCCGTCTTCAACGGTGTTGACCAGGGTGTCCTCGATCAGGTGAATAGAGGGCTAAACAAGCAACAACAACTTTTTCAGCCCGTCTTCTCGGTCTACATGACGGGCAATGGGGCGACGGTGACGAATGGAGGCGCCATCACATATGGCGCAGTCGACACGACGAACTGTCAAAATGATCTGGCCTACACTCCACTCTCTTCGACCACTTTCTGGCAATTTAAACTTCTTGGGTTCTTCTCTTTTGCAATAAAAACAAGTATTACAGAGTAGCAGCTGGAGACTACAGCCGTCAAGGCAGCTGGGACGCCATGTCGAACACGGCGGCCACCTTTATCGGCGGGCCAACGGCCATTGTTCAAGCGCTCGCTACAGCGTAAGAATCGCGAAATTCACTAATTGTCGACTTTTCCTTGAGAGTTGGCGCCACATACAATAGCGGAGCCGATTCTTACACCATTGACTGCGATGCTCAAGTGCCGGACATCGTCTTCACAATTGGAGGAAAGACCTATAATATGGTGGCGCAGAACTTCGTCATGGCCCTAGGACCTGGACCTTGTCAGTTCGCCTTCTTCGGTCAAGAAGGTGGAGGCTTCTATCCGGCCTGGATGCTCGGGCCGCCATTTATTCGAGGGTGCGTTGTGAAACTAAAAAGAAAACAGGAAGCTTTAGATTCTGTCAAATCTATGACATCGGAAATCAGCGAATCGGCTTCGCGACGGCCAAGAAAGCATGATCACTGGCAATAAAATTCACTGTTATTTCCCTGTGCTGACTAAATATCCGAAGTTCTTCTTTTATTTCTGCCCTGAATCACTTCATTGCCCGAAATTGAACGGCGCCAAGGGTCAATAAGGAGACGCAGTGTCGGGGAGACAGGGACGCGCACCTGAACTGGAAGACCGAACATGATCAGGTGCGGTGCAGTGGTGCGATGACAATTCAGCATTGCTCAGACATTGATTCGATTGCTCTGTCGAGCGGTGTTCCCAAGGGAACACTACGTCACAGTGTCTAGAGACCTCGGCGGTCTCTCCCTTGAGAGATCTTTGGCATTACTGAAAAAAACTGTATAGATTGCTGCTGGCTACCATCCCACTTAGTACCGTTACTGCTTGCCTCAGCCTAACAATAGAAACTAATCTCCCTAGAATAAAAAATCTAAAAGGTGCAAAATATTTTCCCCGACCGAGTCAAAGGTGAGTGAAATAATGACAAACGCATAACTTGCACTATTTCTGCTAGCTTGCTTCAATCTATTTGCAGCAGCCAAATAACCCCTCAAATCGCGGTGTCGGAAGTTCACTTTGTACGCTGAACTGATGAACTCTTTTGGCGTTGAATAGGCGTGTCTTAATAGTTCGGCTCGTGCCATTTCCAAAGAGCCCTTTCTCTTTTCGGGTTCAAAATGCAATCCGTCGTCATATTGCTTGTAGTCGTGAGTTTTATTCTGGTCGACGCCGGAAACAACTCCGATCTCAGTAAGCGTACGTTTCAGCTTTCCTCGAATAACACAAATTGTTTTAGATCAAGTTTACAAGCAATTAAAACTCGACGTTCTAGCGGAAGGAGGCTATGACAAGGAAGTTCTTCCACATATTGGTGAACCAACCGTTGTCACCATCAACTATCCGCTTGTAACGATCGTTAACATTGTGGGCTAGTTTTTATCGAGTTTATTATTGTGTTGTTGATCTTCAGGAATCCGAAACCCAACTCGTCGAATACGTCATCAACGAGTACAAAACGTGGAATGATCCTAGATTGGCTTGGAATCCAGAAAAGTAAACACCTTTTTCTCCTATTAAAATTTTCTTTAATTTGCTAACAAATCCAAAAATCACACTACTTTTTAGCTACGGAAACATTTCGCACATGTACGTGAAGGAATTCGCAATTTGGGTTCCAACAACGTCCATGTACAACACGTACGAGCTATTTTCTTTTCCAAAAAGAAATTTTCAGTTTTGATAATCATCAAATCCTCGAGGAATTTGATCGCTATGTGCGGGTACGATTTGAACGCAACAACAAAACGTCTTTTTTCGCAGGTGCACAGTAACGGCGACTGTTTTTGGAACAAACCCCACTCGATCATGGCCACTTGTGCTCTCGGACTCCGCTATTTTCCTTTTGATATTCAGGTTTTTGCTCACTCTTCATACCGTAATCTGTGGAACAAAACAGGAATGCCAGTTTCAAGTCAGCTCGCCACAGTACACAGCCGAGGAGATGAACTTTACCGCCGGGTTAATGAAGACGATTGGAGTAGGTTTCAATTCTGAATAAAGTAAGCAATTTCACAGGGCAACGCGGAGTGGACGCCAGTGGACTGTCACATTTCTACTCGAATGATCGTCATCGATGGAAGGACGCATGCAGCGGTGCGTTGTTTTTCTAATCAATTTAATTCGATCTTTATGTTGTTAAAAAATTAAGTGAACGCTATTTTTAAACGGACTTTACAGCTTGATGCTACGCTCCGTGTTCAACGCAACCATGTCTACTACGTTATGGTCCTCGCCGTGCCGACATTTCTCATTTCGGTCATCTCCATATTCGGCGTTTTCACGGCGGAAGGCTCTGTAGCTGAAAAGGTTAATTTTTGAGTTATTCACAACTTTTCGACAAATTTCAGATTGGCCTAGGACTTGCTAACCTCCTCGCAATGTCGGTCATGCTCGGTATTGTCGCGGACTCTCTGCCAAAGAGCAACGAGTTATCCATTCTCGGTAACTATCTGCTCTTCACACTGATTCTCGGCTCCGTCGCGGTTGTGTCCTCGGTCTGTGTTGATTATGTCATTAACAAGGTTTGACTCGTCTCTCTTCAAAGCGTTTAGATGACAAAAGACTATGCTACCGATCCGCCACCCGGCTGGCTTTACTGGATTTTTCACGTCAAACCGCGACGTTACGAATCTAAAACTTCACTGTCAATAGAGCCAGAGAAGAAAACTTTGTACGGATAATTGTTCATAAGGTGACAAGAATTGTTCAGATCCTTCTTGAAATCTGAGGCTAGCGATTTGATTCAACACTCGTTCTCTGCAAGAATCAAAGAGCCTTCAAAGAGCGTGTCTACAGTGGGTTTCCAGTTTTCTCCGATCTTGGTGCCATTGCACAGCCCATCCCTCGGGGAGTGTTATTTTCTTCTACAGCCCCATGCGATTTTGCTTCCTGTTGAAAATACAAGCCAAATGAAAAACTTGGTCGAGAAAGTAGCCTATTTCGAATAATATTTTTTGGACGTCTGGGCCTTGCCGCTAAAAATCCCGTCACAGTGTTTCTCGGGTCAAAATCGAGCGCCGAATCGCCCTGTGCCGTTGAAATTCCGCGTTTCAAATGTAAAATCGTCAAAAATGGCGATTTTTGAGGTGGAGGGAGGAGAAAAATACCGTAATCCAAGACCGTTTACTCCACCCATTCACGGAAGCCGGTTAATTTTTTGATATGTTGTTGCCCTCGCGGAGCTACATCTTTTGATACTGGATAGTGGACAAAAAAGCGCGGCCGGCGAGGGTAAACGTCGGCTCATAACTTCTCGTAGAACAAAGTTGTCAACAAAACGGTCTCCGTTGGAGGCTTTTCTTCATATAACCGTCTTCCAAAACATCGTTTTTCGAATCCAGCGCACTCGATTACCCCTAGGAAGTTGCAAACGCCGCAATTTGATGAACTTTGAAAAATCGACCTCAAAACACCTCCCCAGATGTTTTGGGACTCGTTGAAATTCCGCGTTTAAAATGTAAAATCGTCAAAAATGGCGGTTTTTGGGGTGGAGGGAGGAGTAAAATACCGTAATCCAGGACCGTTTACTCCACCCATTCACGGAAGCCGGCTAATT